>APFE031752208.1:0-31276 GCA_000404065.3 Pinus taeda | reverse complement strand
CATTTATAATGGGTCTAGATAACATGTCTGCAACTTTGTTGTGTATGCCCTTTTTATATCTGATGACTAAATGAAACTGTTGTAGAAAACCCATCCATCTATAATGCCTTGATTGCTGCAACTTAGTTTGGGAGTGTAGATATTGAAGTGGTTTATGATCAGTATGTATTACTGTTTCTTTGCCCATTAAGTAATGTTTCCACTTTTTCACACTCTGTACTAATGCATACAATTCTTTATCATATGTAGGATAGTTAACCACTGCAGAATTAAATGTCTCAGAATGATAACATATCGGTTTACCGTGCTGTGTCAACACTGCTCCCATGGCATAGTCACTGGCATCCGTTTGGATCTCAAATGGTATTTGAAGATCAGGCAGTGCTAGTATAGGTGATGTACTAATCTTTTCTTTCAAGGTGTCGAAGGTTTTCTGCTGTTTGCCTCCCCACTGAAACACCTTGTTCAATCCTGTTAAAGCATGTAAGGGAGCTACAATTAAGGAAAAGTAGAAATGAACTTCCTCCAATATTGTGCTGCTCCTAAGAAGCTTCTAACTTCTATAGCAAATTTGGGTTTAGGCCAGTTTATAATGACTGCCACCTTAGAGGGATCTATCTTCAATTCACCACCCGCTACTATATGACCCAAATAATTCAGAGATGTTTTTCCAAATTCACATTTTCAGAGTTCAACATAAAATTTTTCTCTTTTCAAAACATCTAGTGTCTGCTTAACATGCTTTAAGTGTTCTTCCCACATTTTGCTAAATATCTGAATGTCATCCAAATACATAATAACAAAATCATCAAGAAAAGGTCTGAGTACATCATTCATTAATCTCATGAAAGTAGTAGGAGCATTAGTTAAGCCAAAAGGCATAACCAGCCACTCATACAATCCCTGCTTTGTTTTGAAAGTAGTCTTCCATGCATCTTATTCTACAACTCTGACCTGATGGTATCCACTATGCAAGTCTAGCTTGGAGAAATAAATAGCTTCTTTCAATTGATCTAAAAGATCATCTATGCGAGGAAGGGGATAAAGATTTTTTATTGTTATCTTATTAAGTGCTTAGTAATCAATGCAAATTCTCCACTAGCCGTCTTTCTTTCTCACCAAAACGATTGGTGACCCACATGGTGATGTGCTAGGTCTGATGAACCCCTTCTTGAGCAACTCCTACACCTGCTTCTTGATTTCAGTATTCTCTAAAGCGGATAACCTATACATTCGAATGTTAGGAAATGGAGCATCTTGCTGCAAAATAATATCATGCACTATTTCCTTTTTGGGTGGCAAACCTTTAGGTTCTTGACACAAGATATCATACTCTGAAACAACCTTTTCTAAATTAGCTTGCTGTTTAGCATTACAACCCTCAAATACATTGGTTTTATCAGGTTTCTTTTCCTTTACAACCATTACTATACAAGTGAGGAATGTTTTATCTATGCACATGTCCCCAGAACAACATGGCTTTCTCAAGGATAGGAACATCCTGGACGTGGTGGCCCTTACTCAAGAATCCTTACATTCCATACATACGAGGAACTTGATGTTGCTATATTAAAAATAGATCTAAAAAAGGCATATGATAGTGTGGACTGGGGTTTTATTTGATGTCTTCTAGCCAAGATTAGTCTTGATAACAAGTGTACCAGGTGGATCATGGCATGTGTGGTGGAGGTTAATTATGCTGTCTTGACCAACGGTTTTCCCACTCCTTTTTTTAAAGCAGCCAAGGGGCTTAGGCAAGGATGCTCTTTGTCTCCACTCCTTTTCATAATTGTAAAGGACTCTCTTAGTCTCCATATTAAGAGGGTGATTCAACAAAATCTCTGTCGACCCCTTCCCATATGTAGAGGAATATTCATTTCCCATAATTTCTTCGTCAATGACATTCTTATAACTGCAACTTTGTGCAGAGCCTCCTAGATTTGCTTACATGAGATCTTGCGAAGATTCCAAAGCGCTACTGGCATGATTGTTAATGATGGGAAATCATCCTTTCATGTTGATGATGTTAATGGGGACTTGATTACTTTCCTCACACAGCTATTCAACATAAAAGCAATTCTACTTCGGAATGGGCTCAAATATTTGGGATTCAATCTGAAATTGATAGGATATCGGGTAGCCGATTGGTCTTGGATAAGAGATCAATTTTACAAGAAAATTGCGGCATGGGAGTATAAATGTTTATCTAAAGGAGGATGCATGATCTTGACTCAAGTTATTCTCGTACAAACAATGGTTTATTGGGTGCACCTTTTCTATATACCATCTGCTATAATTAACAATCTAAACATGATGATTGCCAACTTTATATGGGGTTGCAACAAAGACCAATATAAATACCACCTATCCAAACTTTCTGTGCTGGCCCGCCCTAAACTTATGGGAGGATGGGGTATATTGGATTTTTCACATTTCAGGAAGGCACTTCTTTGCAAATCTATGTGGAAAGCAATTATGGGTGAGTTGTTGTGGAGCTCTTCCATTCACGCGAAATACATGGACAGCATGGACATGTCTTATTGGATCAAGGAAAATCACATTGGGTCCTCTCTTGGATCCGCTATTTGGAGAGGTTTTAGGAAACTGGAACCATATTTTCAAGAAAAATTAATCTGGAAATTTCAGACGGGCGCAAAGATTATGATAGGATGGGATGAATTTACTGGTGGGGCTGGAAAAATTCATGTATCTCCTCGCTTAATGAGATCGCTCCACAACAGGGGAATCTTCTTCTGGGCCAGCGCCATTCGAGAATGGGAAGGAGCCATTCCCATATGGAAAAATGCAAACTAATTACATCTCAGAGATGACATGGAGGTTCAATGGAAGGCTATTGTATCCTCGCTGCATGCTCATGGCATATATCGCTATGAGGATAAAGACTTTCTCATATGGAAGGGACTGGGTGGCTCCTCGGCAGTCCATGTTAAGCATGTGTATCTACAGTTTCTAATCTCTGAGGCTGGTAATGTTGGAGACATTTTTCCTCCAACCTTTTGGAAATCGAGATGCCCCATAAAGATCATAATATTTGCATGGTTGGTCTTTCACAATAGGAATCTTACTTGGGATAATCTACAAAAACGTAATTGGCATGGGCCTGCCATTTTCCTTCTTTGCAGAAATAACTCTGAGAACAACACACATCTATTTCTCACTTGTCCACAAGTGTTGCCTATCTGGCAGAACCTCGCTGCTCACTTTGGTTTCACTCACTGCTCCTACCCATCCATTCCTAAAGCCTTTAAAAGATGGAGTAACATGAACAAAGAGTGGCGGGCCATCCCATTATTGACCATTTGGGCCATATGGAAATGGAGAAATGGCAAGATTTTTAGTTTAAAAATGGAATCTTACTCTTTTGTAGTTGCATCTATCTTATCTCTATACAACGCCCTTGATTTGTCAGGACAGAACAGAAGAAGGAATGGAAGAGGCCAAATGGCATCGGTGACCCCGACTCCTCCATGTGCTTTTTTCAACAGAGTTGCACAACATGAGATGTGCGCTTGCGGTGGATATATCATTCTAGCAGATGGTTAGGCTTTTGAAATTTACTAGAATGCTGGACCAGGGTCCAACAACAGAGCTGAGATGGTGGCATTAGCTGGACTACTTTCTTTTTGTATCTTTCTTGACATTCCGAATATGCAAATCTATGGAGACTCGAAGGTTATAACTGATCATGGCTTGTCAAAACACAACATCAAAAACATTCACCTTGCAGGATGGATGGAAAGGATTGCAGCATTATGGAACACAAAGAGGGACTATACTATTTCACATATTGATAGGAACAAAAATAAAAAAACAGATGCTTTATCCAAGATGGGCCTAACTTCTCCCCAAGGTGTTTGGAGCATGTAGATCAAAACGGATGGCAACAACTTCCAGATCCAGGTTTTTTGTCTTCCGGGTATATAACTCTCTATCAATGGAAAATATCTGGTATGTTTTTATATTTTTCCCATACTTTGGCCTATTTCTCAGTGAAGGTTTGCACATATATATTTTGTTGACATGGAAAACATTCTCCTTCTATATCTGTTTGAGCATATGAATCTTCCTCCATAAATCTTTTTGCAGCTGAACAGAAAATCTATCTAATGTTTTTGTTAAATCTCAAGATGTGGCTTGATCCACACATCTGCCTCTGCTAATGGCATTATCAACCGAATTATGTAAGTTTATATTTCCCACGATCATGAATATAATACAATATATATAGCTTTTTTCGTGTTGAAAAAAAAGAATTGTTTGCATGAATTTATCATTCTTTTCATCTGCCCTGAGTTTATGAGAGTATAATTATTCTTGAGCTTCTAAGCTCTTACAAAGTATTCGATTCCATCTTTAACAAGTAGATACTTATTCTCAGGTCTATAGAAAATAGCTTTTCTGTCATACAAGTAAGGACTTCCTAAAATAATTCCACACATATCTAAAGGAATTATGTCTAACTCAACCTCATCTACAAATGCTGACCCAAAAGAAAACTTGAGTTTGCATTGTCTAGTCACTTGTAGTTGTGCTTTATCATTCAACCATCCTAATGGGTATGGTTTCTTGTGAGGTGTAGTCACTAATCCCAATTTCTTTACAATTGCTTCAGAGATCAAATTTACTTGTGAGCGACTATCAAATAAGGTATCAATCTTTTGATGTTTGAAAATAACTCGAATATGGAAAAGCTCATGCCTTTTTCTCTCATTTTCTTCATCAATAGAGATTGTAAATAATTACTAGTAGATGCTTCAGAATTCTTGCCTCTTATAGCTGTGGCTGCAATGGCTGTTTCATCTCCTGAGTCTGACCCCAAATCTTTCTGAATAGCTGCAACAGTCTTCTTCTTCTTGCCCTCGAACTTCTTAGGTCTCATCTTTGGATGTAGAATCCAACAGTCCTCATCATCATGCCCATCCTTTTTACAGTGAGTGCATGAAGCCTTGTTTTTCTGTGTAGTGTTAGCCTTCCTTGCTTTCCATTTCTGCTTTCTTTTCTCCTTATTCTTGCTTGCAGTGGGTTGGGATGATCCCCCAACTTCTGGACTTCCATTCTTTCCTCTAGCTTCTAGATGAGTAGCTTGTACAGATACCACATCTATACTAGTGGGATTAAACATGAGGACAGTGTGCCTCATTTAGCTGTGTAGACCACCAATGTACTTCAACAGAGTCTTAGGTAAGTCTAATGAGATTCCTAGAATCAATGCTCTCTTTCTAATTTCTTGAGTGTACCCTTGCACACTTTGCCCTTTCAACTGTCGAAGAGTTTGCCAACTCATCATGGCTTGCTGCATGTATGCCAATGGATAGAATTGTTTTTTGATTGCAGAAACAAATTCACTCCAGACAGAGATAGTCTTACCATGTCTTTTCATGTTAGCTTGGGTCCTGCTTTCCCACCAAACCAAGGCAGTGCCTCCAAGGCGTAGGCTTGCTAGCTGAATCTTACTCTTGTCTGAATCAATATTCTACACTCTGCACTAAACATCAATTTGTCTAATCCAATTGTCCAGTTTTTCTGCATTCAACTCTACATCATATATAGGCAAATAAAATTTGACATCTAGTTTAATCAAAGATGCTTTCCTTTTAGGACTATTAAGAGGTGTGAGAAAGCTTTCCTCTTTCCCTTTGCCTTTTGAGTGGTCATGGGAATGTGACTCATCTTCTCCTTTGTCTTGTTTGGAGCCTGATGAATCTTCATCCTTATGTTTTCTAAAGTCCCTATAAATTTCTTCTACCATGGAATTTATAGCTAGGAAACTATCTATGAATTGAGGGTTTGGCCCCATAGAACCTTCCTCTGACATTGTCTTCCGAGGATAGACTCTCCCAATTTCAGGATTAGTTTCGAGCAAATCTTCTTCTCCTAATTTGAGCTTTGATCTAGTTAGCATTCAACAGCTAAACCAACACAAGCTTGTCTAACCTTAATAGCCTAAAGCTCTGATACCACTTGATCTGAAAATCACTCGTGAATGGTCTCAGTTAAATAATTAATGAATGAAGGTATTACAGACTCATGTGTTGGTGTGTGTCTATGTTATCTTAGGCAACAGATCGATCAAATTGAAAAATACACAGACACTGGAAAATGGAAGATAGTAAGAGAAACATGGTAAGCAAATACAAGAACACAAAAAATTAATGAGGAGTTCACCCTATCCTCCAGGGCTGCGTCTTCGGTCCAGCTTTCAGTGGTGGCCTTCTTTTATGTATTTAAAGTAGAGATTTACAATGAGGAGCTCACTTGAGTCTCCGGAAATAGAGGATGCTTAGTAGGGTGGTTCTTGGATTCCCCAAGCCACTAGAGTGCACAAACTCTTTCCTTACCAAGTCTCGACCTCTCTGGTCTTTAATGGGATGAGTCCAATGGTTCTTAATTCCCGACATATAGCCTCATCGGGATGGCTTGAACCTCTCAAGCCTGGTTCTGTCTGCTCGATGCTGCCTTAGGTCAGCTCGGCTCCCTGTTTTCTGCTTCTTGCTTCACTATCTCTTTTGCCTTTTCTGTCACTGTTTTTCTTCTCTGGTTCTTCCTTTTTTCTTCTCTATCTTGTTCTCTGTTTGTTCATGGCTTAAAGCCAATCTTTCCTTGACGGTTCACTTCGGCTTCCGCCCCTTCGGCTCGCTTCCTGCTATTCGCTTGGAGTTCCCCGCCTCTGCGTCATCGCGAACGTCCCACAGGGAAGTGGCCACTTGTCCTCTCACAAGCTGCACTAGCTCTTCCTCAATAGTTTGGTATTTCGATTATGTTGTGAAATGATTCATCCACCAACTCAGCGGTCAAATCGGACTTCAGCCTTTTTATGCCTCGGCTTAATTCCCCCATCAAATCCGGTTTCCCATCGAGCGCAATCTCTTCCGTCAATTCTGGAGCCCCCAGATCCTATAGTGTTCGCTCTTTTCGTGCAGTTGACTTGCTCAACTGTTAGCCCGCGATGAGAGGCGGTTTTCTCTCTCATCCTTTGGACACACATCGTGCAATGAATGGAATCACTCATTCTCTGCCCAAATCCTCTTACCGCCCAATGTGCCTCCTATATTCCGCGATTTTTGGAGTGTAGGACCCGCCTTTCGCCTTAACGCTTTCCCTACGGTTTCCCGACTTCCCATGCGACCGAGCGTTCGGGGCTTTTCCTTCTCGAGGGGTTTTGCCCAGCGATGCACGATTAACGCTAATCGTGCATCAGAAATGGCCTCTGTTTCCTGGTTCGGGCTTCCTAACTGTTAGTTCTGCCTCTTGCACGGTCTCCATGGGCCTCGGTCAGTGCGCTTTGACCAAGGTCCTAGTCATTCCTTGCTGGCTGCAAACTGCCACTATCCAGAGGTCTCCCTGATAGCTCTTTGTTCATCAATTTGAAGTCTGTCCTAATTTGATACAGTCATGTCACTTCGATAATTTTCATGGATCCAATTCAGATCATTGAGAAGGTGAAGATACAACCCCAACAACTTGGCATATATTGTTGGAAGAATTGGGAAGGAAACCATATGAGTTAACCAGATGAATAAGGCTATAAAAGATGGAAGAAGCCTTCATTATTCCACTAAGAACATACATAGTGTTAGAAAGAGCTTGTAACAATCAAGCAAGTTTATGTCAGCACAATATGAAAAGATTTTCATGCTGGTTGATTTTAGGAAGTAACCAATGCACACACACACTTTTTGGATTATGATCTAAGTTGAACACCATAACTTTAATCAAATCTTCAAACATGAGTTCATCACATCATTCCAATATTGTTAAAACATTGTCAACAACATACCAGTTAGCTATATAAATGATAATATGACAGGCCATGCCTCGTACATCATTGGCATCAAGTAAAAATAAAAAATGTAAACATATATTCATTATTATTGAAGAACATAAGAAAAAATTATCTCAAAGGCTATTGGGAAACCGAATCTGGGACTACAAATCTCCACCCAATAGTAGATGAGTTGCAGCCAGATCTCACTTGTAGATGTCACCCCCGAGCCATATTCCAAAGAATAATGGGTCTTTTTCTCAAGGATTGATCTCAACTGCCAACTAAACCAAGGACTCTAGAGGTCCTCCCACCTCCACCCTACAATTGATTTGTAGCCAACAAATTATAGAGGGAATCTAGGGACCTTCAATCTCCACCCTTTAAATTTCAACACTATAGTTCCACCCAACTTGGGGGCTCTAGAACCCACAATAAAATTAAACTATAGCAAGGAAGTCTACAAAAACCCTCCAGGAAATTCTAGGAATAATTCCTCCACCCCAGCCCTTAGGGAGGTAAGAGAAAAACTATATCCTCCCTTTGGTGAATGGGGAATCGAGAGGCAATTAATTCCTCACATGTAATTGATTTCCTCTTGACTTCTTGCCAACTAAGAAATCATAATTCTTCGCTACTTTTCCTTCTTCCTAGATTATTCAACTTTCCTTCTTTGGTTGTTGCTTGTGTTTTTCCTTTCCATATCTGTTGTCTCCTTGCCTCTGTGTTTTTCCTTTCTCTCCCCTATTCAAATGGTTGCTTTCTCTCTCTCCCGTGTTGTTTAAATGGTTGATTGAATCCCCCATACTGCACAATTCCCCAAATGCTCAAAAACCCCTCAAATAGTGACCTTTGTCTGCCATATTCTTTCCAACCTTTCCAATGGTGCCACTTGTCTATCTACCCCCCAAATTCATTGTGGTTAGTTTTCTTGTTGTAGTGGGTGGCTTGTACATTCCATGAGCTAGAAATATACCTATTACTTCCTTTTAAATTTTGTCCTTTTTCCTTGTCATTTTTTCCAAAACAAGGATGGCCCTCATCCTTCTCTTGCAACTCAATCAATTCAGAAAACACTAGGCCATTAAAACTCACCGACCATCCTTCAATGGTTGTCAAACAATTTAGATTTTTCAGACAACAAGTAAACCTAAGCATCCAAGCAAGTAACCATCCTTAGTCCCTTGAATTGTACCTTGACAAATCCCTCCCCCTTGGGGGAACATCATCCTCAGTGTTCAATTACACATATATAACACAAAAGACACACTTGAAAACATACATATTGTTCCATGGAGATTTATATACTCAGTTCTTTACAATATTTACAAGTTTCTATGCATTTGATTCAACCATGAAAGAAAAGGATATGATAAACATCAATTTATAATTCATCCATCTTCCAATGGCCCTCCTTGCAATCTTTTGATGCTTTAGAGGTGTTCAATCCAACATGGATTTGTTCTTTTACTTGGAGTGTTTCCTGCCTTCAATGTGCAACATTGACATCCAGTGCTCCTTATTCCTTCAAACAATTACCGTCTCATTATTTCCAAGCACACTCCCAATGTGCTTATGATTCCAACTAGCGGTGCTAATCAAGGAAAATTTTAAGGATGACATTTTTTCTTGAAGTTTAAAAACATTGGCGAATCTCACTAATCCCTAATATGCAAACTATAAAATGTTTATTGATATATTTGTAAAATTATTCAAATTTATAATGATTTTATATATGGTCTTTATATAATGTTGGCGATTTTTAAGGTAAAATAACTTTATATTCTAAAATTTGGGCGAATCGTCTTTTATAAAATTGGAAATTAGCGAATCTTCTTTGTGGAAAAATCATGGAAAATTAGCCCATTGGCAAAACATTAGCCCCTAAAATTTTCCATGGTACTAATGACCAAAACAAATTTATTCCTTGACCTTCCCTTCTTGGCTTCCCAGTCCCTCAAGTGATCCAGTCCCCCCCCTCCATGCAGTCACTCACCTTCCAAGTTCAGGCATCCCCTTCTCTACTTCCCAGTCCCTCAGGCGATCTAGTCCCCCCCTTCCATGCAATCACTCACCGTCCAAGTTTAGGCATCCCCTTCTCTAATTCCCAGTCCCTCAGGTGATCCATTCCTTAGATAGGTTTCCTCCCATTGGAAGGGTCCCTAAATTAAGGTATATCCATGCCTCAAAACTATCATACTAGTCATAACATGCTTTATGGAAATCAACTGGAATCATTCGTGCTAGTGTACCATAATGGCCTTGTCCCTAAAGTCTTTCACCAACGTATTGCTGCATGATTTTCATTCCTCTGTTGTTGTTGCTATCAACCTAGTAGCCATGTACAACTACCCAAATCGGGCGATCTTCCATGCTTTCCCACATCAAAGCACATATGTTTCCATTATATTCACCATACAGAATTGTAACAAATTCAAATGAGGTGACATTTTCCATTCTATTTTGGCTTCTGTCACAACAAGTGAAATTAGCTCCTCGATCAAATCATCCTGTATAAGAATATCACATCTGGTTAGCTCAAAACCTAAACTACCATAAATCATAACATGGAATTAGATTCATAATATAGAAATTCAAAAACTGAATGAAATACTGATACTTAGCTTTAAATTTTTCTTTTATTATGTCTTTATACACACCAGATTGATTTATGACCAGTAAGCATCCAATGGCATTTTATTTTCACGTACACATAGTGGATCAGTTACCGAACCAGCAAGCACCCAGTGCCTTCTCTTCTCTTCTCTTTGACTTTCAAATTTACTAAGTGGTTCATTGACCCCAAAGTGAGAAGTTAGTAATAGATAAATATAAATAAGCCCAATCACTACCCTACGAATATGGGAACTACCAAACTAGGTAGTCTTCTATTGGAAAAATATTATCATCAAGAATCCCGAGGCTAATTTTCCCCCACCCGAAGCATTACATAATACAAGGGCCCAAACGATCATATGGCACAGTTCCACATACACATATACACATTACTCAACACATTATAACATATAATTTAGAGACCACATTGTCTCTATTTATGTGAAATGGGCCATACTTCCTCTAGTTCCTTTCCCATGCCTCACCGCATGCATCCACAATCCAAATCTAGGATTTGTGGCGTTTTTAATTATCCATGCTTGTCCCAACATGTCCTTAATTACAATAATTTCCTTGTTTTGATATATCCTTCGACATTCCATGTTCATAGTATAAACACGACATAATATAAGACTCATATTCACATGATATTAAAATCATAGATAAGCCAGGGCTACTTTTGCCCACCTGATTCCTCACATAGTGGGGAATCACCAACATGTCATCCATTCATATGCTAAATGGATAAACATAATTAATCATTCTTTCACAAGAAATATCCAGACAATAACCTTTCAATCACAATGGCATCATACATGTTTATTCAATCATTAGCATGATTATGAGCACAACACAAGTACGCGTGTTCATAAGGTTAAGGTTAAGAGAACTTCCTTTATTCATGCAAAGCATGCACAACATTGAGAAGAGTAGTTCCAAACTTGGACAAGGCATTTGTTACCTCAAGTCCATTTACTTTACCTTTCCTTTCCGCTATTATCAACATTATTAGCTGATATTATTGCTGCTACAATGACCAACAATTCTGTGAGCTTTGTATTTCTTGTTCACGTTCTTCACGCCTGGAACATCATTCCATCTTGCCCACTTCCCCCAAAATTGTTCCATGTTACCTGGAACCCAAAATTTACCTCACCAGTACCCAAATTACTTTCCTTGTTGCATTTTTCATGGTTGTCTTGCCATTGTCCATTTATCCCTATGGACCCAACCAACCCAATTGGATGTCATATTTTTATTTGCTGCTTTTGACTGCTCTTTTTTCATGCATTTGGGTTCATCCGGGTCTTACATTGCTTTTTAGGTTCCACTTAGCTCTTCCCGAGCTCCATTAGTTTTCTTCTTTCCTCAAAAAAATCCCAAGACCCCCAAAACATGAAATGCAATAAAAAGAACAAAATGAAGGAAACATAGAAGGCCAAACAACAATACAAAACCATAAACAAAGTGGCATGGAAAATCCAATTTTTCGGTTACAGTTAATATTTAAAACTTACTTTAGATGTATTCATCATGTTCATCTCAGCGAGATGGTTCCAATGATACAAATTTCATTCCAATTAGACTCCATAATCATAAGATGTGCTTTCTCAAAGTTTTATTAATTTAAAATTGCCATTTTCTATTTTCTGCCACATGGCACCCATGTGGTGCTCATGTGGCATGGCATCATACCGCTGCCTATAAAAAACTCAAAAGCCTACGTGGCTTGTCCTAGGTTGAAGTCCTACTTATTTGGTTCTAGTTCATGACAATGCGATTATAGTTTGAATTTGTATATTTTATACATATAAATATTGGTAATTAACGTTGTCATGGTGCAACCAACTGCCACATAACATATGGTTTACTCCATGTGTCATCCGTTTTGTATTCCACATATCATATACTGTATATAGATGGAAATATATATGCATATATAAGTATATCTCACCATACACGCTCGTAACAACACACACACACACACACACACACACACATTAACGCATGCCATATCAACCTACATATATATGGCTAAACGAAAACACATGGTCTCAACACTCTTGTGGTTAACACACACTATATACATATCATATGGTGAGCATGTATGCCACGAATTTATCTTTGATGGGCATTTTATAATTCATACATGTAAATATGCCAAACCATATGCAATGTTACGGTTAACATAGTTCAACGAGACCACACAGATAATTCATCGCTCATTTGATTGAGGAGGCAACGAGAGGTTTGATAAACGGTGAAGGGAAAAATCACAACTCCCCCTCCTCCATGATGTCACCCAGGAGCTTCTGCCATTGTGGTTCCATCTCATGGTTCCAACATGTTGTCGCTACGACAAACACCCTCCAAATTGTTTCCTATAATTGAATTTTCAAGGGCCTGCCATGGATCTTGCAATTGACCTTTCCGTAGTCATTTCTAGCTTTGTTAAGTCTTTTAGCTCCCTTTTGGATTGAAAGTGTCAAAGTCACTTGATCACAAATGCTCATTCCACAACAAGTGAATGAGCACATTCTTTTATGCAAGCTTGAACAAGCATAGCACAGTCCATCAAGACCATGCATGTGCGATTTCCAATCCATGTCAACAGTCAGTGCGCACTGACTTCGAAAATTCCTCACTTCTAGCTGCATTTGTACTCTTATTTCGGTGAGTTTTGCAATTTGTAAGGTAGTTATCTATGGGAAGAGGTTGAAGAATCAAGAAATTCAAAACATATACTAAGAGCTCCAGACGCCACCTTCTTCACTTTATTCCCAAATAAATATAGAGTGGAGGACCCAAGTAGCTTCAAACCTATTTCCTTTTGCAACGTAGATTACAAAGAAATCACCAAAATCATTGCCAGTTGCCTTAAAGCTCTCATCTCACTTCTTATCTCGACTCAAAAAATAAGATATGTGGAAGGGAATTTTTTTTTTGGGTGGTATCATGATTTCCCATGAAAACATTAACTCTCTAAAAACTTCAAGAAAGATGGGCATGCTGCTTAAATTGGATCTCTCCAAAGATTTTGACAAACTCAATTGGAACTATATTTTTCAAATAATTCAAGCTTTTGGTTTTGATAATGAATGGATCAACTAGATCAAATCTCCTATTTCCTCTGAATTATTTTCTATTTTTCTCAATGGATCTCCCATTGATCCCTTCATTGCTTCTCAAGGCATTTGGCAAGGAGATCCTCTCTCCCCATTCATCTTAATATTAGCCGCAAAGGGATTAGGTAGAGCTCTCAAAGCATCAATTTTAGACAAAAAGATCAAAGGCCTGTGTCTCTTTGGAAAACACCTCCCACTATTGCATCAAAAATTTGTAGATGACACCATGTGCATGGGAATCCCAACAATTCATGAAGCCAAAGGCTTATCTCAAGTTTTGGAGAAATTTGTCTTGCATAAGGTATGGAAATCAGTAAAGCCAAGTCTCAATTTCTTTTCCCTTAACACGACACTGACTATGCATAATAATATAGAAAGGTTACTTAGTTCTTAGATCAGTAAGGTTCCCCCAAAATTCTTGGGAGCTCCACTCATAGATAGTTCTCTTAAGAACAATTTATAGGCAAATTTCACTAGAAAATTTAACAACAAGATGGCCTGCTGAACTTTCCATTCTCTTAAATTATCCAAAGGATCAGTTATTCTCAAACTTGTTTTTGCAAGAACTTCCAATCTCTCTCTAATTTACACTTATGGCACCTTCCTCCATTCTCATCTCCATTTGTAGCATGAAATGTTTCTTCATTCCTTTATATTCTTTGCATGACTTATATGCACCACACGCAAAGGGGGTGGGGTTGTTTAACCCCCCCTTAGTTGGGGGGTGGGGGGTATGGAGGGGGATAAGAGCCCTCTTGCATGGGGTTTGGGGCAGATCCTTGAAAGATTTTTTTGGTAAAATTTTGCATCCATTTTTTGGTGCTTTTTAGCCCATGGTTTTGTTAAAAGTGATTTTGTGATGCATGGTGATTTTGCCATGGTCTTTTAGTTTTGATTACAAAACTATCATTGGATTTATGGTTCATGTACCCCATAGGATATGTATATTATTTTGTAACATTGTACAAAAATTGTTATGAAAAAAATCTTGCTAGTTTTCTCGGGTTTGGGTTTCGAAGATAAAATATTTGCGAAAATTTGTGTATTTTCTGTTGTATCTTTTCTGCTTTATTAAGAATAAATTTGTAGTGATTAATTATACATGGTTAAAACTTACAATTGGTTTGGGATAAACTTTTCATACCCAAGCTTAAGGGAGTACTTGGCTTAAGATATCCATCAACCCTAGCCATAGTTTTAGGAGCCAACTTTTGGTGGAGATGGCTACAGGGCGACCAAGATTTAAGGAAACATATTCAACTCAAAAAATTTGCAATACATTTATCAATACAACAACTCACTACCAGAACACTCTTTAATCAGGAAAGCTCATCTATTTGGAACTTAAAAGAAAAAAGCATGCATATAATCCCAGAACACTACCTCTGGGAATTTCAATATGGTCAAACTACCATGTTCTAGGATGATTCATGGAAACAATTGTCTAATCTCCAAGATTAGAATGATTTAAACACTCTCCAACTTAATATGATCACTTAGGGCTTGTAAAAATTCAAATATTAAAGGGAAAGTCCCAACACCTTCTCTTCTTGGTGTCAATGGACGAGCTTGAATGAATGGTATCCTAAACCTAGTCAGGAAGTATCGACAAATTTCTGGTGGAATCTCTAAGAAAGCCTCATCCCAACCTCCACTCGTGCAGATAAATTGTAATGGAGATATGGGTATTGTGGCACCTTCTCTATACAAGAAGCCTACAGTTTGGAAGTAGAATTCAAATAAATTCCAAAATACTCTATTTGGAGAAACATTTGGAAAAGTAAATCATGGCCAAAAATATCAATATTCTTATGGCTCCTAGCCCAAGGGAAAATTCTAACCTGGGACAAATACACAAGCATAAATATATGGGTCCCTCTAGATGCTATCTTGGCATCCTTGACTCTAAAATGTGGAACATTTAATAAATACATGCTCTTATATCAATAATCTTTGGAAAGCGTCAACGATGAGCATGAAACATATAAATCATGATCCCTCAAGAATTCCTCAAAACATTGAAAATTGGAGGCCACTAGTTTTTCATAATCCCATTATAAACAAAATCTAGATCTTATTTCTAGGCCTTCTCCTTTGGGGCACTTGGAAAGAAAGGAACTGCCACATATGTTTTAATAAATCTCTTCTATAAGATTCTCTTTGGCTCATTATGAAAAAGAATGTTAAGGAATCTATTATTGTGTAGAACTGGACAAATCAAGATTAGAAAGCCTTGGGAGAGTAGGTATATATTATTCATGACTAGCACCTACACCCCATAATCTACTCTCCCTATTTTGTCTCCCCCATGCCCCCCTGTTCCATCCGCTTATACTCTTCCACCAACAAACTTCCTCGAGCTTAATTTTGATGGGTCCTCAAAAGGAAACCCAGGACTGGTGAGATTTGGTGGAATCTTCAAATATCACTCAGGAAATCCTCTTTACATTTAATCAAGACCCATGGGACACAAATACAACAATGTGATTGAGCTAAAGGCCTTGGAAAAAGGAAAAAGGAATTCTCATGATCGAGGTTATACCAAATTGATTATGAATGGGGACTCACAATTATTCATAAAAATGATCCATAAGATTCGTAATAGCACTCCACTAATCAAAGTTTATTGTAGTTGTAGACTAAAAAATATTCTTAATCGAGTAGCCTCCCTTCTCCATTCCATTCTTGTGATCATCCCCACTCACATTTGAAGGATATGGAACAAAATAATGGACAAGTTTGCTTGAAGAATGCTCAACTCAAACCTCTTTGATCTCCACCTCTTGAAATTCTCTCACTAAGTCTCCCCTCAACTAGGTGATTTGGACCCTAACCCAATAAGATAAAAAATTCCTTTTATGGGGTGCTTAAGATGGAAGGAGGTGGGGTGTAGGTTGTTGCCATCCCACCAAGCCACATGCCAATATAAAGTGGCAAAAGGACACCTTAATTGTTTATGCATGTGACATGCATATAGCACAAGCTAGCCTTTTGATCCACTGCTTAGTGATCCACATAGTAAATATTTTCATATCTAGTGTGAGAAGGATGATAGAGCGTGCATAAAAATTTGGAAATCACATTAAGGATGGCACTAGGCTTCCATACAAGCTTACCTCTCCTCCTTAACTCATTAATTAAACATTCAATCAATGCCAAATAACAAGTGTTAATGCTCAAATTTCGATCATGGGAATGCATTTTCATCATTGCTCTTGGTGTAGAAAGTAGCCATAATGCATTAACACTGGAATGGGATTCCTTCAGTTATCTAAGGTATAGCATTTCCTATTTATTATTATACAATGGATAAAGCTCAAGCACTTCTAGTGGTCAGGATGGTTACAAAATTGGGTTTCGGAACATTCATGTTCCACTTTCGATGGTCTGCAAAGCAAAAGTAGGAAATACCATATTTTCCCCTCGTCCTTTATGTGAATTAGATTCACTCCAAGTTTCTTAGGATTTTCCATGCTATTATGATAAGCTTGTGGGGAAGATTTCTTCTTTAGGAACAATCTTTATATTTAATCTTGGACCTCATAGGAAATCCTCCTATAGGTGGTTTCAGTAGCAGGTGACACAGGTTTGATCTCAACCCATATTCCCCTTTGAGCATCTTTAAATGTTTTATTGTTGTAGTTCTTGTCGTGTTTTTTCTTGCAGGAAATTGTGAGGTAGATTTGTTCTTCTCTGTGAACAAGCCTTCCCAAAGTCATGGTGTAATTAATAACTTGAATAAAAAAGAGGGTCTTTGGCTCCCTCTTATGGAAGAGGCCTTGATTTTTCATGTCCCTATTCAAAATTTAAGCATCCCTTCTAAGGTTAATTTTTGGTTAAGGTGGTTCTCTAATTATGCTTGGGCCTAGAATAGTCCTTTGATGCTCATCTTGCCGTATTAAAGAGCTTGATGCACCGTGGTTCAACCTACTATCGAAAAAGGGGGCACACTCAAGATTAGGTGTAAGTTGAAAGTTCAATGGCTAGGTTTAGAGAGTTCAATCCCTAGCCAATTCAAGAGGAAATTACTCCAACAAAAAGGAAAGGTGTTAATAAGAGATACACCTTGACGGATACTGAAGTGCTGGCAAAAGTAGTAGATTGGGTTCCAAATGTAGGGCATACTAGAGGTCATTATTAACCTATACATGTACATGATGAAAATCTATTGGCACGTAAAGTTCCTACTTGGAATAGTTTTGGTTTTTAGAAACGAGATTGAGGGGAACATTCTTCTGACTCTAGATTAGATGTAACAACACATATTAAATTTGGATTGAAGGTTGGGTCATCTTGAGAAACACATGGGAATTAAACCTAATTTAGGTTTCTCCCTAGGAAACAACAAGAATCTCATTTGAGTTGAAGCCACCTATTTTGATAATCAATATAAAGTTATTTTAGTTTCTATGTTTTCAACTCCTTTATGGTTAAGTTATTCAGTTTTATATCTAAAAGTGGACTAGGAGGCCCGTCAAATAGTCTAGGCATTTTGGTTTTAGGAACTCTGGCCAGTACCATATCTTTTGCATTTTTAAAGTAGTTGAAGTTATATACTTGGTTTGTTCTTCCCAATGGAAAACCATAATAGGATTAAGAAGAATAGCTTGTAAGCCTTTGATTTAAGGAAATGCAAAATATTTACTTAAAAAGAACTATACACTTATCAAAGTTTTAATAAAGTTAAAAATAAGAAAATTTGTATATATAGACATGTGAAATCTATATAAGTATAAATAATATTATTAAGAATCAACATATATCCATTTTAACTTCAGTTTTACCAAGGTTTGAGAGGAATCAAATATCTCAACGTGCAAAACATTCTTCAATATTTGCACTCAAAAAGGGGTATGCATCTTGAGAGATTTGATACCTCTCAGTGCTTGGTGGATATAGAGTTAAGGTGGATCTATGATGGTCATTATATTAGGTTTGATGTGTATTTATGAAGATGAAAAATGGCTCCGTGATTGTACCTTTTATTTCGACTTAATAAACTTTCAAAGAAAGTTTCCATGTGGTCTTCAACCCAAGAAAATAGAGTCAATTTAAAAAGATAATTAGTGAAGTAACCTAAAAGAATTAGATTAGGTGAAAAGACAAAAAAAAGTGTCTCCCTCATCTTTAAATGTGGTGACAAAGGGGGATCGATACATGACAGAGTGGTATTAGAGCTCATGTTATAGCAATGGGGCTATGTTAGGAAAGAAACGTAATTGACAAAGAGGAAATTAGAGCAAGTTAGACACTGGAATTTTATGGGACAATAACTAATTTAGAGCTCATGTTGAATTATTATGGTAGTTATGGGAAAAATAAGAGAATACTTTCGAGGAATTCATGGTAAATTTTTGATAGAAAATCTTAGATGAGGGAACAATTGAAAAAAGTAGAAGCCATAAATGGATGAAAAACTTATGAAGCCTCATAACTACTAAATTTAAGCTTAAAATCAAGCATGGATATAGTCATCAAAGAATTGATTTAGAGGGGAATGGATTAGAATCCTTATTCTCTGAAGAGGTACCTTCGAGTTTTCAATGAAGTGAAAATAACATAATGGTCTGTTATTGCAAAGACGCTTCTAGAGAGTTCACAAGATTATTTATCAATGTGGAAATTATACGAAAGACTACATGATCCATAATGACGCTTACATAATGTTGTAAGATAAAAGTTATATTAAATGCAAGAAAGCCTCATGTGCCTATTAACTAGAGGTAAAATGATAGATCAAGAATGGTTAGAGTACTCATAAATGTGATAATGGTCTTTGTTGGGGGAATTATATGAATAATATATCGCCACAACTTAAATTGTCAGTAGGGGATCGTAATCAGCAGAGTTGATGCACTATATGTGCCAATAACAGGTAAGTTCCTATGTCTGTTGAGTATAGACTAGATAAGGAGTACTTTAAAAACTAATACTTCATTCCACAAAATTTAACTCGACTTCATCGCATAGTTTAAAAGGGAAAACTCAAAAATAAAACTTGACAAAACTATAAAATAAATGTTTGAACAGGTAACAAGTTTATCCATTTATAGGCTCATTAAATGGAAAGATGGATTTGACTTTGTTTCCTGTATCATTTGATCTTAGTCACTATGCTAGAATCAATTCACTGCATTCAAACATTAAACAAGGCAACCAAAACTAGTTTCTAAGAAAAATATGTATTCTAGTACAGGAAATGTATGAGAAGAGTCTTCAATATCGGCACATGTAGGTGAATGGTGCATTCACAAAAACTAAGGAATGTTCACTCAGAAATTACTTGCATAAAACAAAACTGGAATTGCATCAAACTCTAAAACACTTCTAAACTATATAATAACTAGAATAATAACTTGCCTTGATGACTTCAGTGGGCCCTTGCCGAGCTACCAAGGAAATCTTGAAGATCTACAAAACTAAGAAATTGATTAACACACTAACTTATCAATCATTGCTCATATTATTAATTTAAAAAGGAAGATTACAACATTTAATGGTTCAATCACATTTTAACATAACAGTGCTATGCAAATCTGAGTCTAACTCTATGTATCTCCTTCACTGGTTTTTTAATTCTCTCCAACTCACTAACTGTCTATTATCTACAAGCCCTCTCTTATAGAGAAATGGCCATTACAACCAAGGTTACATAAGATAATATCAAATCATTATAGTTTAGCTTAATTTACATATTCAACTTCATCCTCATGACATGAAGTGCATGAGGAAGAAGCATATCTCGATTTGTTATGTAAGGAGGATGCCTTTGACAAAAAATTACCTTGGTTCCATCGAAAACTGTTCTCTCAATCATCAATCAGGGAGGATAGGGTCTGGTACCGGAATAACACAGGTGTCAAAATAGAGGTACCAGAATCACATAGTCATTGGAACGTGGGTACCAGAATCACATATTCACTGGAATGTGGGTGCCAGAATCACACAAGTGCTGCTGATGGTGCTAGATGAGTGGATGAGTATGGTGAACATAGGTAGACCGTTGAAAAACACGAGCAGCTGATCAAAAAATATATGAGTACTGGACGAGAACTCGAGTACCAGATTTCTAATATTGGTACCGAATGCGTAGGAGTACAAGTACCAAATCAATGCACAGGTACCGGATGAGTAGGAGCACAAGTACTAGATGAGTAGGAGAATGATCTAGACATCTATGTGAGCTAATAAAATTAATCAAAGAGTATAAGAAATCAAATAATTATATTTCTATTACAAGAAAACATAAAAATCGTGTTTTAAATATAAATTACCTCATATAGACATAAGAAGGCCAAAAGGTATGTTCCGGAGGTAAAGGAGTATATAATAACTAGGTTTAAGGTGAAATTAGTCAAAATGAGAGGACGATAAGGGGTATTTGAAAGCATAAAAAAGGAGGCCCAACATTCCCCCATGCCTAAGTCATTACATGTCCTCATGCAAAAAGTTTTGAACCCTACTCAAAATTTCAAAAAAATTGGAGCCTTCTTACAACTCCTTATAATATTTACACCCTTGAAGTATTTCTCCCTTGTAGCCGGTAATCCTGCAGCCTTCGCTATAGTAAATATTGTGATCTATAGCTGTAGACCTCTAGCTAAACATGTTTGTCATCATGAATTTGAGTGAAGGCATGAGAAACAACCTCATGGTATCCTTCAAACATTTCTAGGAACAAAATCCAACCAACTTACTTGAATTTTTATTTGCATGACCAATATTCCTTTGTTTCTTGATAAAATTGGAACATTGGTTCATGTAGGTCTACCTTCATGCTGATTTAAGAACAGGTCTCAGATAATTTCTTAGGATAAAGCTCAGAAAGGGTTGAGTACTGGAAATAGAAAAGTACCAGATTTAGTAGAGTACCAGAAGTAGTAGAGTACCAAAAGTTGGTTTATGGCAACAACGCGACAGAGTTGGTGCTGGATGGATGAGTGGAATGAAGGACGAATAGGATGCAAGAGAGAAATGATGCTCATCTGGATGGCAAAGCCATCCAGAAGAGAATTTATAAATTGAGAGGAGATGGTAACTATTAAGTGGTTGCCATAATTACAAGGTGAGCATATATAGGATGATGGCGAGAAGTCGTATGCAAAGCTTATTTAGACGTTCATCTCAGTTAATGCTTTCAAATTTTATTCAAGTGTAGGTTGGATATGATAGATAGATTGTGGTTGATTGGAGCAGTGCGTTGGTATGGGACGGTCAATGTCAAGGTTCAATTGGTCATTCATCACAATCATTCAATGTATGGTTATGGATTAGTGGTAAAATTATTGTTTAAACAACCCACGGAGGATCGATTTTAGAATTCATTTGGTCATATTATGATTGGAATTCATTCAATTACACCCATCGCCATCCCATTTAATCATATTAAAAAGGAATTTTTTTCTTGGAACAACAGGGGAATGAAGGTTGGTAATTTAGGATTAGTATAGGGGCTTAACAAGAAGTCTCATGAGGGTAATTATATATTAATCACATGATTAATATGAATCGTAATAGAAAAAAATAAAATACTGATCTCATACCTCCATTATCGGATCACACACAAAAATTTTCAGTACCATATGAAAACTATTTCATAGTATCAGATGTACACAGGAAACTTCTTTCCAGTACCGGATGAACACATTTTTACAGTACCGAATGCACACGGGAAACTACTTTCTAGTACCGGATGCACACAAGAAACTCCTTTCTAGTACCGGATGAACACATGAGACTACCTTCCAGTACCAGATGAAATTTTAATAAGAAGCCTTGATGCATAGTCTTCAAATTGGAATTTTGTAGGCTGCGCCTTGTAACTTAACATGTTCTGAAGGTCGAGCTGGAGTAGGTGCTAATTATTACTAATGCTGCACCTAACTTTGTTCTGCTGGAAAAACTACAAACAACACATTGGTACTGGAACTTTGAAATTGCAGTGTAAGTGTTAGAAAATGAAGCAAAGTAAGGTTGAGGGTCCTAAATGATCTGGAAGAGTCGGAGTTGATGAGTTCCAATCTGATATGTTGAAGGAAGAATAAAATGAAGATGTCAAAAACGGTCCCAATAACCACTCCCCCATGCCTGAGGTTTTGCATGTTCTCATGCAAGCATGGTGAGGTATTGAAGAAGTGAGGAGGGTTGTTGAGATGACTCAGTACAAAGGACCTTGAGAAAACAAAACAATGGAGCTAATGAGATGAATACTGAACAAAAATAATTAATCTCATATTTATTAAAATGATGTTAAATTAACAACAAGAATAAAATAAATTTCAAATCACTCATTACATAAGATTTCATCAATCTTTAACATTTTTATGCTCAAGAAAAGAAACCTTTTATAAATTTAAGGGGTTGTCCTTCTTTATAGGTAGGAGGATTTTTATGATCACAACAAATGATGAACCGATGAAAAATTAGTTATCACTAACCAAATCCCAAAGTCTTATAGTCATCCAAGTATTATAGATAAGCTTTGTAGTTGAGTTTTATTAGTTCTTTGTGATCATAGGTCCCACTTCTAAGACAATTAAATCTTAGATATAGTATGAAAAACTAATGATAGAGAACTCAAGGTTACCTTAGGGCCGTTCTTCAACAACAAATTTATGGAGTTTGCTTTTACCCTTGACTTCATCCACACAAGCTTCCTTTTTATTGTAACACTATAAAGTAACCATCATACGTGTAGAAAAAAGCCTTAGTTTGGTTGACACTTCTTTAGGCATAATACCCCATTGCCCGCGAGCATCCATAGCCCTAATGGGTTTGCCTAGTGGTATCATAGGTTAGTACCCACTGTCAGGAGGCGTCCATAGCCTCGACGGTTAACCTCTTAAACCTATTTTACACTGAAGGATCTAGTCCCATGTTTCCTACTATTTTAGCTTTAACTTATGAATATTGCTTTTGCAATTGGTAGATGGGGGAGAAGCTTCAGAAAGTCCCTTAAAGGCACAGGATGATACCTTTTAGCGTAACTTAGATTACTTGCATAATGTTTTAGATGTAGAAGGTACTTGTAGGTACTCAAAGAACATAGCATGAATGAGCAATTTTTAATGTGAGATGGATGAGGCTAGCATAAGAATAACCAAAAGACACCTACAGTCCTACTAGTCATAGTTTTCATGTATGATTTTGCTTTTAAAGTAGTGTTCCACTATGAAAAAAGACTTCATTAACTCTCTTGCAAGGCTTAATAAAGATGCTCAAAGATCCTGGTTTGGTGTTATGGTTATAGTATTCAAGTTTCTTTTTCATCGGTATCATTGTATGGATCTCTTAACTTTGTTTTAATCCCCTTTGTATACATTGGTAACTATATTTTAAGCGATTGTTTTGTGTTGATAATAAGAAATCTATATGAATAAGAAAAATGAAATTCAAAAACAGAAATATAAACTATGAATAGTTTGGAATTATCCTTCAATTCAAATTTTGTGAAAATGGTTACTTATATCATCTTTGTGAAATAGATGTCTTAAAACAGATAAAGCATGAAAGCATCCTTTTTAATAACTTAAGGAAAAATAAAATATGTCATCAAATACTTCCCTACGTGTTCCATTCCATCGATGAAGATGTATTTTCCGCTTTTAACAACATTCTTCCAGTATTTAAGCATCCCAAATGAACAATACTCTTGGATCATGCTTTTTCTTGCAAAATAGAAAATTGATACCATAATTATCGATACTTGGTTAGATGAAACATGATACTAAACAATTAGTATGAAATACTAGATGATGTTGCTATGCAATCATTTCCAAATTTACCTACAATTCCAAACATAATGGTCATAGCTTTCTTTATTAAAAAGAAAAACTAGAAACAGATCTAACATAAAAGAAATAATAAGTGGGAAAGAAAAGTGTTAAACACACATGGGCAGCAACATAATCTGAAAGATAAAACATGAGAATACATTTTTATTAACAAATGATATACATTTATAATACATGTTCTGACCGTTGGGTTCCACATCCCAAGGTCTCTTGGACTCCTTTTGTCTATTCGGCTTCCACACAAACTCATAGAGGATTAGGTGTCCAACATTCCCCCCCTTAATCCGAAGGGTTATGTATGAGTCCAAGAAGAGATCTGTAATTCTAAATGTGCAAAAATGCATGGAAACACTAGGCTGAATGTGCCCTATGAAATGTTGGCATAAAATGCGGTGGTTTAAGGATGACCACCAACACTGGAATGCTTAGTGCAGTTCCCGGAACTCTTCCAAAACTGGCAAGAAGCTGAAGTCTTCTGCTAGAGGAAGTGCTCCTATTGTTTTGAAGAGGGAAACCTTCAACCAATAAAGGGAGGTCTCACCCCGCATAAAAGGGAGAACTTCGACTTGAAAAGGGAAGTCTCAACCTATGATGGTTTAAGATGACCAACAACTCTGGAATGCTTAATGTAATTCCTGGAACTCTTCCAAAATTGACAAGAAGATGAAGTCTTCTACTAGAGGAAGTGTTCTCAATTTTGTTCCTGGAATTCTTTCGAAACTGGCAAGAAGTTGAAGTCTTTTGCTAGAGGAAGTGTCCCAGATTACCAATTGAAAGCATGTTCAGGAGCATCTTTGTTTCTGGCTGCAACTCTGAAATTGGTGTGGCAAGTTATAGCTCAAGCTCGCTTGATGTGACTTTGAAGCTTGTAGATGACCATCATTTCTCCCCCTGACAGCTACAAGGTGAGATGATGGAGAAAACTCCACTGCAAGACTATTCAATACTCTGGAACAAGTTCTGACATGTGATTGGAATATCTTCTTGGCTGTTGATGCCCATTGCCAAGAAGCGATCCATCCAAGATGAATATTTGCTCTTGCAGGATGTCTGTTTCTAAAGCATTTGTCTGAAGAATGGGTGGTTTTATGACAATGCTTACATGGATGAAGATCAAAATAGTGATCTTTCAAATGGCCAACATGGTGACAGTGTTGGCATTTCACAATCTGTTATTGTTGTTGTGGAAGAGGAGCAGAATCTGGAACAGCTGGCAGTGAACTGTTATGAATGAATCCAACACTCTGAAACTGAATGGGCTTTGAGTAGTCTGGAATATGAAAGGACACATCCTTTTCATATCCAAGACCAATTCTATGCTTGTTGTGGACAAGCTGTTACCAAGGTCTGATGATGGGCTTGGGAATTGCAAACTGAACTTTTGCATCTGCATGTACAACTGCTGCTTTATGGGAGTCTGTTTCAATCTTCTGAACAGAAACATGTTCATAATGATGACTCCTCTGTTTTAATTCTTCTTGCTCTAGTTGAGATTCGAGTTGCAAAAAATCAATTTTCTCTTGTGCATTTTGTAGACAGACCTGAATGTCTATGAGAGAAACTTTGTTGACTCTTAATGCATCATGATTAGTAGACAATATCGGAGTTTTGAGGAACTCTAATACTTCCTTGATTCTGGTCATTTTTTTCTTCAATGTCAGAATTACACCTTAAAGACTGATCACAACTACTAATCAATGCAGAAACGTGATACCCACTCACATTACACAACAATATCATTTATAAATGCGCATCAAATGATCAATGTGCAACCAACAAGCACCAATTACAATCCATTACATAAAAATAAGAGTTTACTCATGATCAACACTATGTTCTGAAAATACAACGGACTAAACTTTTCTATACAAAAGATTAATTTTATTTGTCAAAACAATCATAGCCTTTATATAGCCCACCAAACTCTTATGCAGCAGTCGAATCAAGGTATCAATTCATATATATTTAGACAAAAACTATAATGAGTTTTAAATACAATTCCACAACTGGGGCAGCAACAACTGCAAACTTGCTTGGATCCTTCAAATACTCCTTCACTTTCAAAGCAGAAATGATGGCTAACAACTATAGCACCATGTCATGGACATGACTTGAATGCTCATATATAAATACTTTGACTAGGGTAGAAATCAATATTCTCTGATCTTGTCACTTTCTTCAAAGAAAACAATATTCCACTTCAACATTTGAGATACCAGATTTGCATGAAAAAAATAGTCCACTTCAACTTTATGTAACAATTGCATGAATATATTTGTAGTGATGTACGCTGCTACCAGAGGTGCCACGCTTCAACTAGTTCATGATTCGCTATAGGACAAGTCCACGTCCCTTTGTCAATAATCCCCTTGACTGATATCACACCAGCAGTAAGTCACACTTCCCACAGTCAACACATAGACTTAGATATTCTACGTAGTGAAAAGAATATACAGCCACACACACACCTTCTAAATGGCATCCAAACTGAGACAAACTCGTTCTGGTATGGCAAAAATTGACCCAGAATACCAACAGAACAACCAGTAGCAATATATTAGGTAACTCGTACCCTTTCTCTTTAGAAAACTCTTGCTTGATATGTTCGCTGCCCAATAATAAAATTGAAATAACTCAGCTCACTAATAGGGTAAAAATCGTGCACTGGTGTATAGAAACTCGTTCCCATAACTTCTATGAGACCGATCTTGAGTGAATCAGAACATTTGCATCTCGAATAGCCTTTTTTTTAACATGCACCTTTGTGATTACCTCCTAATGAACACAAAAAGGATATAAATATTCAAACAAACGCTTTACTCTTATTGGAGTATGGACTTAAGTTTGGTAACCCATCTCTTCTCTGCTTGGACTTCAGGGAACCACACCCAGCACACAAACACGTTGTTTTTTTTAGATTCTGACCATGGAAAAATCAACCCCTTGACTGAAGATGAAGGGCCAGCAAACATCAAACTCGTCTTTGCTACACACACAGAGATTTGACCTCACATTCTCCTTCAGAACTCATTCCTTTCAATAGTATGGAGCTTGGTCACTAAAATCCTCCTTTTTTTTTGGAATAAGAGAACCTGGTATATTTAGCAGCCATATAAAACATAAATCTCCAATCAGCTCCAACAATCTATTTTTAGCAATATGGAGTGACTTCTAGCAAGAAAACTACAGTGACTACTTGTTTCAGCTGTAAACTTCAGATCTGATATGCAAATACAAACTCAGAAAATACATAGGAGCACTCAGAAAATAAACAGTGGCTTGTTCCAGGCACTATTTCAAAGCAACTCGCCCATTTAATAGTACATGAACAGAGGTACTAATTTCATTTGAGCTTAGCTCCACACACAGAAATGAAGGGACCGGTAATATGACCCTCTTCATGTCTGCTACAACTTGCAGTCCAGAGACCTCATTACTGATAGCATTGAGACCATCATGGGTGCACAGTGGTACCATGCCAATATCTCCCTACCTGGTTGTGACAAAAATATGCCTGGTACCCTTATGGTAATGGGACACCTCAATGCAGCAATGATGACAATGTATATCCATGTATATCAAGAGCCTCCAAACACTCTTTCCTCCAGCGTTCAAAAGACTTCGATGGCAGCGTTAAACAAATATGGGACAACGTTAAACAAAATATGGGACAACGTAAATTCTTTTACGTAATACAAGAATGGAGCAGCGTTAAACAACGGAGTTGTGTTAAACACTGACAACAAGTACTGAGTGTAAATATATGGGCAACGTAAAACATATATGGGAGCAGCGTTAAAGTTGATGGTAAAGCTATCACATAGTCAAGATTATGAGATTGGAACGGGGGATTCACCCCATAAGGATTGCAGAAGTTTATGAAATGGCTTCAAAGTTAGCAGTAGAGCATTTGGATTGCATTTCACAGAAGTTTGAGTTTAGCTTGAACAATATTGAATCTCTGGTGCAGATGTGTATGACTACACTCTCTTCAAATATTATTAATTGACGCAAGCGTATGCTGGCTGAGATTGCTGTGCTAGCGTAGTCAAAGCAGTGCTTTCTATTGCAGGTCAGACCAAAGAATATAAAATGTCGATGATACTGACGCAGTGAGACAGCATTTGCAGTAGGTCTCTTGACAGAGGGCGTTCACTTAAAAAATGCATATGACAGAGGAACACATATATGACACTGCCTGGAGCAGGCTTCAGGCAACTAGGTAGAATATAGACATTTCTGACACGTTGGAAAATGGTAGACCAACAGATATGTAAAATTAGGCTCATAGTAATTATGCAGGGCAGGAATACGATTGTAGCTTTTATACCATGTTAAACACACATGGGCAGCAACATAATCTCAAAGATAAAACATGAGAATACAATTTCATTAACAAATGATATACATTTATAGTACATGTTCTGATCGTTGGGTTCCACATCCCAAGGTCTCTTGGACTCCTTTTGTCTATTCGGCTTCCACACTAACCCATTGAGGATTAGGTGTCCAACAAAAAGTAATAGTTGAACCATGTTGTAGTTGGCAATAAGACTGTGTTGAAATATTCATTAAAACAATATGCAGCTGAAAGAGACCCCAACGAAAATATGCATTAGGAACATAGATCTCCATTTTTAACTACTTACATTTTAGCTATTAACATCCCTTCTTGAGAATACAATTTTAGTAACAAATGATATACATTTATAGTACATTTTCTGACCGTTGGGTTCCACATCCCAAGGTATCTTGGACTCCTTTTGTCTATTCGGCTTCCACACTAACCCATTGAGGATTAGGTGTCCAACAAAAAGTAATAATTGAACCATGTTCTAGTTGGAAACAAGACTGTGTGGAAATATTCATTAAAACAATATGCAGTTGAAAGAGACCCCAACGAAAATATGCAATAGGAACATAGATCTCCATTTTTAACTAATTACATTTTAGCTGCTAACATCCCTACTTATTGAAAACAAATGAGAAAGATGTTGCACTATATGTTATAACTATACTAACTACTATATGCAACATTTATTTATTTATTTATTATCCTATTCTACTTGAGAAAAATAAATCCCTCTCCTAAAGTATAGGAATATTTCAAATGTAACCATGTGCGTAACAAGTATAAAAATGCATTCATACTCAAGTTTAGAATATAATCTTCAATGCATACCTGAGTATGAAGAACCAACTGTTTTAATGATGATGTCAAGAAATAAGGAAGAATGAAGGAGTGATATGGCCTTACAATTGCTTGAAACCAACTTTTGACAAAATCAAAATGCTTTTGGTTTACCTCCTTATTCGGCTCATTTAGTATATCCTCCTTTACTATGCCATGCAGATCTTCTAGCATTAGATGATTATTCTCTTGTGTGCTTAGAGGATCTGTAGATAGGCATGTCGAAAATTATTCAATCTTAGGTTTTAATGGTTTCTCTCAATTGGATGTGGTCCATGATTCTTTAGTTTCTTCGACAATATTGCAAAGGTGGAGATATTCTTGTGATTAATGGATTTGTTGTTCTTCTATCACTTCTGGAGAGGTAGATACATTCTTGACTGCTATCAAGATTTGTTCTTCTTGAGAAGCAAATATCCCACCTTCTACTAGAATTTGAGAGAGTTCTTCCAAACTCTTGATCTTCCTTGAATACTGCTTTGCTATTTTCTAATCCCTATCATGCACATGGATTGTTGTACGGAGTTCTTAGTAAAAATCCTAAATAAATAAGAAGAAAACAAACTTAAAACAAATGCAAGAAAACCAATCATGTACTCGAAGCGCCACCATGCTACTAGGATGCTGCTGTCACTAAGTTATATGTTCACACAAGTTAGGCTTCTCTTCTTTCCATGAATCAATCAAAAGGAAAACACACTTGCAAAGAAAAATAAAGAAAAATGAAGCTTTAGATCCTACCTTTAATTCTATGCATATGAAAAAGAAACTAGAGAATCAATTAGAGACAACCAAACTTTGGAGCAACCCCACCATTGTGGATGCATGGCTCTTCACTCACGTCTTACCATCTTTTCTCTGCCCTTAGGCCATCCCCAATATCACTCAAAAACCATAAAAAAAAAAAATCATTACCTATTAATGTTTACAGTTCCTCGACAACGGTGTCAAAAATGTTGGGGCAATTATATGAATGGTATATCATCAAAAATTAAATTGTAAATCAGGGAATCGTAATTAGTAGAGCTAATGCACTATATGTGTTGATAACATGTAAGTTCCTATGTCTATTGAGTATAACCTAGGTAAGGAGTACTTTAAAAACTAATACTTCATTCCCCAAACTTTAACTCGACTTCATCTGATGCAGGAGCTCTAGCTCAGGGAGGTCATGGTTGGGAGTTTGTCTCTTTTAACAGACTAAATTTTCGTAAGTTTTCATTTTCATTTAAATTTCTAGGAACAACTGCCTTAGCCCACTATTAGTGTTTCCTTACATGTTCTTTTTATTTTTAGTTTTATTTAAAGTTTACTTTTAGTTTACAAATCAAGAAAGGACAGTTATTCAGAATAACCTAATGTAACTACTAGCAGTTTGGTAACTGTCCAGTGTTCTTTACAAAATGAAAAAAGGAAACAACGATTGTAATATTTTAACCATCATAGAATTGAATAGAGATAAACATAGAAACATTTTGAAGAACATATACATCTGAATCCATATATATATTACAACTTTAGCATTTTTCTGTGTAACACAATTAAATTCATTTTCTTTTCCATAACATAATGATGGAAGATAGTGAACAGTAAGCAGCGAAGCGAGGAGAGCACCCAAACCAGTTAGTAGTATAACAGAGCAAGCTTACGGGATAAACAAGAGAGCCACTATTGGAAGAATACCTAAGAAAACAAAGCTACAGGTACAAAATCGAACTCATAACAATTTTCCTTTGCAAATTTTTACCAACCGAATCACTGAATATAT
>APFE031752197.1:0-15489 GCA_000404065.3 Pinus taeda | reverse complement strand
AAGGGACCTTTTAAGCAGACATACAAGGATGGATTCTATTTGTAGATAGCAAGGAGGTTGTTCCATATAGATTTCTTCATGCAAGTCCCCATGAAAAAAGGCAAATTTAACATCCATCTGATGGACTTCCCATCTGAAAGAGGCAAAAAGGGAAAGAATGAGGCAGATATAGTTCACTTTTTCAATAGGGGAGAAAAGGGATGAAATGTTTGTGTTGTGTGATAAAACAAATTGTGTGATGCATAATTTTGTAGAAAAAGGTTCTTGAGTGTGATATATCACACATGATAAAACTTTCTGGTTCAAATGGGAAACACGAGCTTCTAGAAACTTTGGAAAAAAAAATCTAAATCTTCCTTTATTGCTGTGAAAAGAAAAGCTTTTAAGAAAACCATTTCTATAAAAAAATAGTTGTAACTGTAATATTTTGGGAAGCATGTCATTTTATTAAGAAAACATCTTTGAGTCTGATATATAACACAACATAAAAATTTTGGGTGATACATAACATGAGCCTTTCATGTTGGTTTCTTTTTTTTAATGGAAAAGACAATTCGAAACAATGCATTATATCATTTCAGAGGAAATTTTGTCACGTCTTAATAGAAATCTTCTTCATGTGATATATCACATCAAAGTGAAAATCATTTCTCTTAAAAGAAAGAAAAAAATTGTGATTATAATATTTTGAGAAGCATGTGAGTTTGCAAGAAAATATATTTGAGTGTAATATATATAACACAAGATAAAAAAATTTGGGTCATTTATAACATGAGCCTTTCAGGAAAAATTTGGACAAAGTATTGTATGTCTTCTTTTGTCATAAAAAATATAAATTCACAACAATGCATTACAACCTTTCAAAGAAAATTTTATGAGGAATTCAAATGTTATGGCATGCCATAGAGCCTTTTTCCTAAGATATGTTTCAATCTGAATCTTCTTATAGTATGTCAAATGTTATAACAAAGAACATTTTTTTGGAAGATATATTTCATTGTGTTCTATACAGACACACAAAAACAAAATATTGGACCTAAATTAAAAATCATTAATATAAGTTAAAATATAAGCTTTAAAATATATTTACTAGTATAAAACAATCTTAACGATGGATCTAGCAAGCATTAAGAGGGGTCAAATCTATTGAGGTGAAAAATTCTTTTAAGGTGAAAATTTTTAAAACGTTTTCACCTAAAATATAAGTGAACACTGTAATCCCTTACCTTTTTTACTTTCAAAGGAAATTTGTGAATATAAATTAGATGATTATAAGTGTATATAAACATAAATAAGCGTCAAATCATTTTCTTTATGATACATGTTACTTCCTAAATAAAAGAAAGTCATAAAAACTACTAAATTATATTATTATTATTATAACAACATGCCAAACATATACATATATATGTATGTATGTATGTATGTGTATATTACATTCATTCTCATTTTATTATGACCAACATAGATCTATCTTATCTTTAGATCTAGCAAGCACCCAATGGGATGAAACCTCTTTCTCAATGTGATATTTAATGAAATGTTTGCACCTTAAAAGGTTAGGTTCTTCTTAGATCTTAGTAAATCCAGAGTTAAGATGGACTTGTATTGGTTTTGAACAAAACACAAATGAAATATTTTAACTATATCTTCTTTTATTCATGTTAAAAAATGTGCAGCAAGAAATGCTAAATTTAGGAAGTGCTAAAAATAGATCTACTATAAATAGCATGTCTAAAAATAACATCTTTGCGATTAAGCATTTTGGTCACCTTGGGTGAGAGGTGAAACTATTAAAAATATAAACTTCTAAAAATAACATTTCTGGGTCCCTTCCTATTTTTAGCATTCCATGGTCTAACTATAGGAAGTAAAAATGAATTTGATATTGCCAGCAGTTTAAAATATTAATTAATTAATCTCCATTAGTTAATTAGTTATGGAAAATTAAACTTTAAGTCTTTGTGAGATAATGTAATTTTTTTCTCTTGATTTAGGAATTTACCCCTTGATTAAAGGAGATAAGGTTTAGCTCTATATTGAGACGATCAGTTGATTTAGTTTAACTTAGTCAAGTCCATTTAGATTAATTTAGAAAGTTGTTAAATTAATGAGATATAGTTTGTTGATGCTTGCATGCATGTGACAACTATTATCTTCAGATAATTGAGTATTCTCTAATGAATAAGTGATGCATGGTAGTTCAAACAATGACTCAGTTGAGATCAGATGAGGGGGAGTGTAATATCAGATGCTAGGATATTTCTAGTATGTATTCCTTGCATGAGGAAGGAATCTATTTTCTTCTATTACTATGTAGTTGGACCTGAGGTGACAGCAGGTATGATTAGGCCAATTTACAGCCTATATATTGAGGGCTAGGTAGTCATGATTTTCATCTTCTAATTACAAAGAGAGCACGATAGCTATTGAGTTGATTCTTTTTGTATGTTGTTGAGGGCCTCCAGTTGATTGATAATACAGTGTTGGGGCTTTATATTGGTGCTTTCCCGAGTGATATATTCTATGTTATGTGTTATTGATTCCTTCTTATCAGTTATATGTGTTCATGCTTGATCTTGCTCATGGTTGATTAGCTTCCGTAAAGTTTATGATATATGTAGATCTAGTATCATGCTTTAGTACATTACACATATCATTTTGATCTGTAGGTGAAATTTCTACATGATATTATTGAGCTAGTTAATTTGTAGAGAAAATTCTACATGGTATTAGAGCACAGGTGATTAGGAAGAATAGTTTAGAAGAAGGAATTCGAAGTTTATTATTCAGGATATAGATCTCAAGTTATTGTCACATATATTTGATTGATGGTGTTCTATGGTTTGAGGCTTGAGTATGCCCTTGATGGCAGCTCAAAATATATAGCATGGAAGGATCACATGGAGGTAGTATTGGAAGATAATGGCCTTGAGGACTTCATTGATCAAGAATTCCCTAAGCCTACTGATGCTACTCAACTGGCGGAATGGAGGAAGTGTGTGGCTGGAGCTGGGAGAATTCTCTTGGAAGGAGTGTGATATCACATTGTCTTGAGCCTCCATGGGAAGGAGACTCCATTTGCAATGTGGAAAACATTGAAATATTTATATCAGAATAACAGTGATCAGAGGAAGCTGGCACTAAAGGACAAACTTAGAAAAATCAAGTGTGAAAAGGATGAGACGATCTCTATGTATCTCACCAAGCTCATCACATGCAGTGATGAGCTTGCAAGTGTAGGAGTTGTGATAATTGATGATGATATGGTGAGTCTATCACTCCCTGGCCTTCCCAAGAGATGGCATAGCTGCCAAGACTCGGTTAAAGGAAGCGATAAACTATCATATTGGGAACGACTATGGTCGGATATGATGCATGATGAGATGAAACGAAGCACCAAATACAGTTCTTCGTCCTTGGAGGATGAGGAGAACTGTGCCTTAGGGAGTAAGGCAAAGAAGGGGAAGGAGAAGGTTTCTCTTTCCGAATCCAATTCTCCCAATGGTGGGAATAAGGTTGACAAATCAAAAGTGTGATGCTTTCGTTGTCATGAGGTGGGTGATTATGCTGGAAATTGTCCACAAAGGAAATCCAAGAAGGGATTCAGGGAAGGATCTAAAGGCGAGGCACTCGCTTCACAGTTTGAGTTGGATTTCACACTCTTCACATGCATGGTTTCATCCATGGTGGGAAGTGGTTGGTTTCTTGATAGTGGAACTTCTTTCAACATAACTAGCGATAAGAGTTTTCTCAGTACTTTGGAGTAGAAAGATCTCCAGATACTCATAGCGATGGGTAATGATAAAAAGTATAGTGTCTCAAGTGAAGGCACGGTTATTTTTCAAAGGGAGCATAGAGGTTGCCTTACCTTTACCGATGTCAACCATGTACCAGGACTAAAGAGAAACTTGGTGTCGATTAAAATGCTGGAAGACAAAGGTTCTGATGTAGTCTTCAGTAAGGGAAAGGTTTACCTTAGACACATCATCACTAAATAGGTGAAGAAGATCAGTTCACGGGTCAAGAGCTTGTATGCTCTTAAGGATCAAGATGCATGCAAAACCTTGAGTAGCAAGGCAACTGATGGAGACGTGGTGGTTGAGAATGAGGGTATATTACCTCTCAACATGTTGTGCCAGAAGAGGTCTCAAATGATTGTGGAGGAGCAATGATTGATACACCAGCTTCAGGAGATTGTGGAGCAGCCATAATAGGAGATGCTGAGAGGAGATCGAGTATAGACATCTACTCATGTAGAGACCTCTAGTAGGGAAAGCTTCGAGCCAGGTGGGTAGAGGGATCACATGCAACCGTACCTCTAGGTAGGAGGTCGGGTGATATAGAGTGATTGTCCCAAGGAGGAGGGGCAGGATCCTTGAGGTAACCGACCTCTTGGATGAGATCTTCCTACGGGAACCTCCATGTGCAGTAGCAGGAACTAGCTGATTAAGTAAAGATGGATGTGGGTGGAGCGGTAGAGAGAGCTACAGTGTAGGGAATCCGAGGACAACACAGAGCATAAATGCTGCAGCAATGTGAGAGGCACAAGTGTGTTTCACAATGTAGGGTAGCACAGAGAGGGGTGCAATGGTGTGAGATGCATGGATATGTTGCAGTAGCTTAGAGGTTAGAGAGGGAGCACTTGTTTGTAGTAGGTAGATCTTCAACATCAGAGTATGTTTCTAGCCCAACAAAGAGGTTAGTTGGGAGTTTTTTTGTTCTTATTATTGCTAATTAAGTAGTTTAAAATACTAATTAATTAATCTCCATGAGTTAATTAGTTATGGAAAATTAAACTTGAAGTCTTTGTGAGACCATGCAATTATTTTCTCTCTTGATTTAGGAATTTATCCCTTGATTGAACAAGATAAGGTTTAGTTCTATATTGAGAGGATCAATTGACTTAGTTTGACTTAGTCAAGTCCAGTTAGATTAATTTAACAATTTGTTAAATTAATGAGATATATTTTGTTGATGCTTGCATGCATGTGACAACTATTATTTTCAGATAACTGAGTACTCTCTGATGAATAACTGATGCATGGTAGTTCAAACAATGACCCAGTTGAGATCAGATGAGGGAAAGTGTACTATCAGATGCTAGGATATTTCTAGTAGGTATTTCTTGCATGAGGAAGGAATCTATTTTCTGCTATGACTACATAGTTGGACCTGAGGTGGTAGCAGGTATGATTAGGCCAATTTATAGCCTATTTATTGAGGCCTAGGTACTCCATGATTTTCATCTTCTAATTATAGAGAGAACAAGATAGCTATTGAGTTGATTCTTTTTGTATGTTGTTGAGGATATCCACTTAATTGATAATACAATGTTGGGGATTTATGTTGGTGCTTTCCCCAGTGATATATTATGTGTTATGTGTGATTTATTACTTCTTATCAGTTATATTTGTCCATGCTTGATGTTGCTCATGGGATTAGCTTTCGCAAAAGTTTATGGTAGATGTAGATCTAGTATTATGCTTTAGTACATTGCATATATCAGTTTGATCTGTAGGTGAAATTTCTTCATGATATCAGTGAGATAAATGATTTGTAGAGAAAATTCTACATAGTATCAGAGCTAGCTCACGCGTAGAAAAATTCTACCAAATTATATAATTCACACTCTACACATTAAAATGTTAACACATGCTCTATCATATTTGGAAGTAGAAAGAATATCTATATGTGTGTGTGTATTTTCAAAAATGTTACTTATTTCTATGTGTGTATGCTTCGAATGATTTTTGTTACCAATATTTTTTAAGTTTTGCATGTCAACTCTGTATTGAACAATGAACAAATCATAATTCTTACTCCTACCTTGAATTATAAGGAATATATTAAAGTCTAATATCCCTCCATTGTTGTAATCTTGTTTTGGTTAGACTGCGTTATGATAGAAAGAATGGCAAAGAATCCATGAAAAATATTAGAATACATATGTAAATGAATATTTTATTAAATTAATTAATGGAATGTAGGTACTGTGAATGAGGCACCCAGAAAATGATATTCTTGTCAAAGAAGTATAAACAAATATTTCATTAGAAAATGAAATTGAAATATCCTTTCATGATAATAATTCTATACAAAACTCTAGATAAACTTAATGGACCGGATAAAAAAATTTCCATTAAGTTTCTTAGTTCGAGAAAGATGCTAAACTCTGATAAAACATAAAAGCATTGTGGGATAGAAAGACTATATTTTATGGAAAATCCTGACCAAGTGGATAGAAAAGATCAACTCACTAGTAGATTGCAGTTGAAAGTTGGGCCGCGAAAATATTGGTACTGGCAAGTGCTCTCCTTTCAGTAATTCTCATTGGATTACTCTTATTCTAGTTAGATTACTATTACTATGGGATTTAATTTGTTTCGGTTTACTTGATTACAATGTTGTTTTATTATTGTTATATGAGAAATATTTTGGAAGTTGGTGTACTTAGAAGTATTAAATGAACAGAATCTTGAATTTGTAATATGAAACTATGGGTGTCTATTGAATGGGATTGAGATTTAGTTTGAACGTTGAAAATTACTATTTTTGAGTGTGCATGTCATTTGTTAATGGCAACTTAGTGGTATGATATGGGAACCTAACACTATAGCATAAGTAACTGAGTAATAGTAGTTTTTGCTATTACAAAATAAAATAATAGTAGTTTCTACTATTACAAAAGAAAAAATATTAGGAACGTAAGTTTTAACCTAGAATGTTGAGCATCATACTCACTGTTACGTGGATATTCCGTTTATTTTCTCGTCAAGTGGCATATGATCTTGTAAATCACTTGGATACATGATACAAATGATGGTGTTAGTGCGCAAAAAGGTATCACATATGGGATGAGACCAATAAGGATTTGGATAAGGAAAAAAATATATGAGGTCTAGATATATGGATCATCTATTAATGTTTACTTAGAACATCGAGAAGACATAATTCTGGTCCGAAAGGCCAAGAATTGGATATATGATTAGAGAGAAGAAGAGTAGAATAATGCTATATAGGAACTCTATTAAAATTAAACTCAAGAGAAACGAAGCCACAAATCATAACCGAGGATGTATATTGATGCATATGACGAGAAAACGACAAGCAAGAAGCTACAACCATAACAATTTATGTGTTATGTGGAACTATAGGAAATGAGATGAGGTGAACCATTAACACCGGGGAAGCCATGTATGGAGAGGATTGGCAAGGAGAACATGTGGGTAGTATTTTGGCTTGTAGTAGCGAGATCTAGAAATCACATTATCAATTAGTAAACTGTAACAAACATTGGCATTATGGACGCACTACAAAAGAGGAAACAATTAACTACAATTAAGAGAGTTGCGAGCAATATAGGGAAAACCCTACAATGACAATACCAATGTTGGAAGTATATCTTACGATAGCTATAAGGTCCAAGGACGACTTATAGTTTCAGCCATGGCCAGCTGCTGCCTACGTAGCTTTGCCAAAGTGGCGAATAGACCTGAAGCCTTTGACAAGAATAGTATTAGGGTTTGGGTAAATGGTTATGATCGGCAAGAAGTGAAACTCCATCCCACTGTTCATACAAAGGGAGCTTTATCGTTCAGGTGATTGTCACCTCGGTAAGGGGTACATGCCTACAAAGGATTTGACACAAAAACCCACACGAGCTGTTTAGAATTAAGTGCATTAGGTGAAGGGAAACCCTAACACTACATAACAATCCTTGTTGGAATGGTGGAAGGGGGTTGGCATGTATATGATAAAGTTCTGTCATCACACTCAAGTTACCATTCACATGGGAATTCCACCCTATGACCAAATGATTAGTTATTTAATATCATAAGGTTAAATAAATAGTGCAGTTAAGTGATGGAACATAGGTGAAGATTAGATTAATAATGCTAAAAGTCCCCCTATCTTGGTCATTTCAGTAAAATTGAATAATTTATATATATCCCATGAGCATGATAAATACATATAAGTATGGAAAAAAATTGTAGAGTTATAGCAAAAATGAATAATTGAATTTTTTTTATATAAAATTATGTTATTTAATATAGAAATTGAAATATTTATTTATGCTTGATATAAAATATTATTTTTTATTAAAATATTTTTAACTTTAATTTTATTTGTCAATTAAATCTAAATAGATTACACAATATTATTTAACATCAAAAATATCATTTTTACGTGTTATATTTCAACTCAACATTAAATACTAAAGACATTACATATTTTTATAGTACATGTTTACAATTTTTAATTAATGTAAAATGAAAATGAAAATGAAAATGAAAATATTTTATGTAAAATAAACATAAACTTTTATTAATATAAATATTATTTTATTTACTTTGAAATATAATAATAAATAAAATCTCTCTCCTAAATTTTCTTTTAGAGAATTTCAACATTTTTAATTTACAAATAAATTTTTATCTTCTTAATATGTAAATATATCTTTGTGACTTCTCAATGTTGCATATGAAAAAATTTAAAAAACTATAACACACTATGTATTACATTGGTCTAAAATAAACATAATTTTTTATTTTATTAATATAAATATTATTTTATTTACTTTTAAATGTAATATTAAATAACATGTCCCTCCTAAATTTTCAAGAGTATTTCAACATTTTTTATTTACAAATAAACTTTTATCTTGTGAGTGTGTAAATATATTTGATTTCAAAATCTTTTATTTACAAATAAACATTTATCTGGTGAGTGTGTAAATATATTTTTATAACTCTATATTATTAACTATTATTTTTTTGATTAAATAACTATATCACCTTTTTTATACTTCTAATATGTTTTTCCTTCTAAATGACCTTTGGACTTCTCCTAAAAGGTATTTTGTCCATATACTTCTTCTAAGGTATTTTGTCCATATATAACTAAATGACTTTTCGTATTCCATGTATTGTTCTTGGACTTGCACGTATTACATTTTGTTATTTTCTTAAAAATACACGATGATGTGAAATAAAACATGGACACATATTTAGTATCATGTTTATTTAAATTAATTTTTCATTATTAAATTTTATAAAAATTGTGCAAACATAAATACGTAATGTCCTCGAGGAAAAAAAATTATGATCAAATGAAATATATAAAATAGACGAACATAAACTTTAAAAAAATAGAAAACATGGGCCACGTTCTTCAAATTATGCTCAACCGAAAAAATTTGTACAATAATTTTGAAATATAACCAATTGTTTCTCAAAACTAAACATTATTGCATTAATAAATAATTATCAACAATCAAATAAATTGCAAGAAACTTAGCTTATGCAAGAATTAAGAAAACATTTTCAAATAAAATACAAACATTTATTTGTGTTATTTATAATATGAATAACCTTTATGGTTAAGAGTATGCTTTTCAAATTGAAGTGACCAGGTTCAAAAGGGTTCGAAATCTAAAAGAGACTAGAGTACCTCTCATTCCAGCGTTGAAGCACGGATTGACAGGGTGGGAAATTTAGCATGGTGTCGACCACTTGGTCTGTCAACTCCTTTAGCCTTGGACGGCCATTGAAGAGGTAACGACCAGGCAAAGAGCTCATAGCAAAATCGAACACAACCTTGATGTCCTCGATCGACACACCAACACCACCAACACCCTGCGCGGCAGTGCTTTCAAAGATGTATTTATTCATAATCATAGCATACAGCAAGTGTTTGCCACTGAATGAACCCTCCCCCTCTTCTGGATGCAAGAGTGCATAGTTCAGAATTAGATTCGAACACTTTATGGGATTGAAGTAGCCCGGCAACACTAGACAGTTAACAACTTCGTCGCCATATTTGGCACAGAGCTGACACAAAATCTTCAAAACCTTCCCTAGCGCGGCTGATCGATCACTGTATTCTTCATCAACAATAACCCCATGCCGATTACTGTTATTATCCAGAAAACGGTCAATCAGAGTTTTCAATGCTTTGCACAATGCGGGGCCAGCGAGCAATGGATCAAATACCTCGCTACAATACGTATAGGCAATATCTGCACAGCGGATGAGGTCGACACTAGGCGTGGGTGGATCACTCAAGATGTGAGAGAAGAAAATGTACTGTTGATAAGAATAATGTAACAGTGGATAATAATGTAACTGTGGATAATAATGTAACAGTAGATAATTATAATAATGTAACTGTGGATAATAATGTAACTGTGGATTTTTAATCATGACTTCCATGATGCGCACTATTCTACGCACGTCTTTCTTGTATTGGCCGACAAAATAAATGGTACTTCCGGCTTTCAAAACATTCGACATTACGTCACTCAACCTCCCGGCGGAGGACGGGATGGCCGTAATAGAAAACGCGTCCTCTTCACTGAAGTCTGTAATCTCCGCAAGCTTGAGTATCTCCCTACAGATGTTCACAGTATCCCTGTGTTCCCTCTCTAGTTCAGGTCTACAGAAACGCAGTAATCGGGTATGAATCAGTTTGACGAATCCTTTCACAGAACGAAACAGTCTTCTGTTTGCGTCGCTATACTGGCATTTTAGACGAAGGAGATTTAAATTTTTCCACAGAATTTTCAAATCTCGCGGTAATGTCATACAGTTTTCAATCCAGTGACACAATGAATTGAGGTAATCAGTCATATGGCTCTCGTCAAATATCTCAGAAGGGTAGTCTTCTATCACGGACGAAGCTAATAACATGTTTTGACGTACAAAAGTCTCTTCGCCAACGGCCACACGTTGTCGCATTTGCATTCTTATTTCGGGTTGGGGTTGAATATCGTGTGTGTGGAAAGGCCAGCCAGTCTCTTGGTTATATCCAGGTCTGTTATTGTTATCACTGTCCAATATGTCTTCCAGGTCAATACGATCGAACAAGGTTCCGTTTGGATGCAAACGGACTGGATCATACACAATATCCGATCCCGATACTTCGCGGAGTGCCATTTAATTGGAACAGGATTTAGATTTGTTCAGGAAAAGATGTATCACTCCGCTGACAAACACCAGATGTTGCATTCAAATCTTGGGTAGAACTGACTAAATTAGATAGCAATAATTTTATGTGGAGAGCCGATTTTGATCCCATTGAATATTCATAGTATTGCTAAAAGTACAATTTCGAAAAGTCGCGCTGCTTCATTCATTGATGTGGAGAGCCGATTTATGAGAAAATAATGTTTATGAATTCAACATCAACGGTCAGTACAGCAGAACGGTGATAAATCATTTCAATTTAATCATTTTATTATATCCACAATGGGGATAGGCAAATTCCTTTATTTTTAATTAATAAAGAAACATAGAAGGGTATATACAATGCATATCCTTTTGTGGGCCTTTTATAAAATGTGGAGATTTATATATTCCAATGGTGTCACATGATGCCAAGAACTCCAAAGAAATTAAAAAGAAGCCTGACATGTTACGCTATTAATGCATTTTTCATCTATAATGCGTTTAATGTTACATTTTTGTCAAACCTCGATCATGGCATTAGTGTTACAACATTACACATCGTAAATGAAAGTAGACATAACATAGATTATAAAGAAATCTAACCATGGGTATAGTAAAGCATTGTGATAATTTTATTCATTAGGGGTATGAAAATGTGAGTGTGAGAGTATAAATCATTATGGTCGTTGATGGTAGAAAAAGTGATTTGTTGAGTGAGTAATAAAATCATATGAAAAAAGAAACCAACAATAATAATGAGAGATTGTAATTTTGGTAAAAAATAATAAAATGACGTAATAACTATTGTGAAGAAAATTATTTCGTTTACATGATAGATTTTATTGATGTTTATTATCACTTGAAAATCAATCATAGTGCAAGTAATTTTCAAGAATGTCATTATTATAGCATGACAAAAGCTATTTATGGAAATTAAATTAGCACATTAAAAGGAATGGAAAAATATAAAAGTGGATCTTGCATCATTTATGCAAACTCACAGTGAGCATTTTGCATGATGTTTTCATCATGACCATTCCTTCAATAGTTGCACATATCCATATGAAATGGGATCTCACCAATTTTTTGTGTAATAAATGTCCAAATCTCATCGAGATCCAAGGTGAAACTTGAATTAGGGAATTTAGAGCCCAAGAAGATTAATAGGTAGTCCTTTGGTACCACAAAGGTCCCTTTATACATGGGAGTTATCTACAAGTTTAAGCTTCATTCACACTTGGAGATAGATTTAATGAAGCTACAAAAGAATCTAAAAATACAATATCATGGGTTAACATTGGGTGAGAGAAGTAAGAGTAATGTTTTTTTTTGCCCACCTTTTGGTAAGAGTTCTCCTAACTCTCCAGTGATTTTCACCATTGAAGGATCTTCTGAACTTCTTGACTTGGAAAGAAATAATAAAAAAAAACAAGAGGGACCATTCTCTAAAGGATTGGAGAAGGCATACTTTCCTTAACCTCATCTTTATTTATCTCTCTTTCAAAGATCACTTAATATTTTGTCTATTGATAATAAAAGAAAGAGTTCCTTCCTATTGATCCTTTTTGTTCTTTATTCTAGTCTACCTTGTATGTTAATTGAGTCATTTTCAATTATCCATGCTATCTTTTGTTTTATCATGATCTTAACCATCTCTATTGTTTTGTGTTGATGAAACTCTTTGTAGAATAAATAAGATTTTGCTCAAGCACATGAAAAATATCACTAAACAAATTAGTTACTCCATCAATGTTAAATCTTCATTTACTTGTCTTACAATTTCTTAATTGTTTGTTAGCTTCCTTCGTATTCTCAATGTCTTGCAAGTGCCACAACAAGCTTGCACTACTACATGTAGGGGGGTTTTAAGACAATATTTCGGTCAATTGTCTTAACTTAAGACAAAAAGAAACTTTTGTATTGTCTTAAATATTTCCTTAGCCTCGTGTCTCAAAATTTAATGTTTCAAAATTATTGTCTTAAAAAATTGTCTCTATAAAGACAATATAGAAAACATATTATTATTGTCTCTATAAATGCAAGAATTATTGTCTATTAAGAGACAATTTCATTTGTCTCTCTAGAGACAATTTCATTTGTTTTGTAGAGACACTTTCATTTTTGTCTCTTTAGAGACAATTACATTTTTGTCTTTTCAGAGACAGTAGTTGAGATTAAAAACATCTTGTCTCTATAGAGACTATCTGTCCATAATTCAAACTATTGTCTCTTTAGACACAATATAAAAAAATGTTTAAAAAATAAATAAACAAAATCATTTTCAATGTTATTTTAAGGTGGTTTCAACATTCAAAGTTCCCAAATAGTGATTTTAATTACCTTAAATCTTTGTTTTTTATGGATACCAACAAAATAAAAAATAAGTAAATCCATTATTTTTAAAGCTAACACCAAATTCATTTTAAATATAAGTGAAAAAACAATTCTCAAAAGAAACATTGAAAATAATATGGCAAGAGACTTATATTTTATGAAAATGCACTCATGTCATTTGAACATGCAGATCCTTAGTTGGAACTTCATTTTAAGACATATTATGAGGTAAAACAAAAATATTCTAGATTTCTCCATCCTACAAGAGGGCATACTCTCTAACCTATAAATTCAAAGCTTCAATCAAATTAAATGGTGGAAATTAAATTCATATCCAGTTGTTAAACAATAGTTTCAAGACCCTTGTATATTTAGAATTGGCTTCATTGGTAACAAAGAATTGTAATAATGTATATGCATTTAAATCTACAATTGATTGGAAATTTTGTCTTCATGAAGGTTTTAAAAAAGATGGAAAATTGACACCGGTAACATGATATAGGCCAATTCTCAATCTATTGGTGACCTACAAAATTATCTTCTCCACTACTGGCTTTCACAATTCGAGTTTTCTCCATCTCTTGTTTGCAACACGAGAATTGCTATAATTGGTATTCAAATTGGTGATGATCTAGTTCTTGCTGAGGCTTCATTACCAATGAATCTAATTTAGGTAATGAACTATTATGATCGACTCCATAGAATACTGAAGTTGCCTTTTTTCTCGGAAGTTAATCATTTCTTGGAGGCACACCAAACCACTCATCCTTCTTCATGTTAAGAATAAAATAATAAATTCTTGTAAGGCAATTTTTATACCATTTCTCAACCATTTCCAGGAGAGCTACTTATTGAAATAAAATAAAATAAATATAGTGCGTAACTGAAATAGAAATCTGTGCACTGTTGACACCTAATCTTCATGATTGGGAATTTTATGTAAATAAAATAAATTGGGAAGGTAAACAGTCATCGGGAGATGAACTGAACAATCGCTCCCTATTGTATATAATAATGGGTTACCTATGGAATAATACATGAATAAGTTTTCTGCGGAACTGGAGTTACTCCTGGAATGACATGGTATCAGAGCCAGCTCTTTTTTAGCCTTTGTGTCCCCTGTAACTCCCTGTCTGATCTCCATATAGTTGTGCAGGTTCTCCATAAAATCAGCTACCCCTCTGTCTGACTGTTCAGTTCTCTGACTGTCATAAACGTTTCAAAAAGGGTGTCATTGCACCTGCGCCTCTACTGCCTGAATTCATTCACCTTATTATTCTCACATGCATTACTGAATGCGTTTGAATGGCTATTGAACATGAACGTTGTGGTTTTTTGAATGCCTTGGGGTTTGGTTCATAACGTTGTCCAAGTTTTGAAGGTCCATAGTTGGTATCAGTCATCCTTTTGAAGGTGAACAGTCACTGTGCGTTTTGAATGTTGTGGGTTATATGATATTAACACTGTGTATTAACATATGCCTGTTGAACGCGCTATCCAAATTTTGAAGGTCCGTAGTTCTAGTTACGGTATGGTTTATTTTAACACTGCTCATAACGTGTGCTATGCTGTCCAAGTGTTTTTTTAACGTTGTCCAGAATAAAGTCTTCGTTAATACATATAACGTTGCTTGTTATACATCTGCCCATCCATTTTGAACTCTATGTTAATACATATAACGCTTCGTGGTAGACTCAATCTTGAGACCCGTGAAGTTTTGAATGGACTCTATTTGCACATTTGCTGCCTTCACCAATGTACTAATCTTCTCAGCGGTAATAGGTATATTGTCATTGTAGAGAGCCAATGCTGCATAAGTGCATGCAGCTTCACTGACCGACATCTTGACAAAACAAACTAAGAACACCTTGGGCAATCTTTCCTTGTGTTGTTAATGTTGTTGACCGGTGTCGGTTCGGAAAGAATAGGATGCAGAGTGACAGTTTGGCGTATAGAATTGTATTTCAAATGGTAACAAAATTGTGTTGGTCTATATTATTATTCCACAAATGGACCTCAACTCGCATTCAATTCCCGAATAGTTTTTTGTCTTAACATGCAAAATGAAGTTGTGAGGGCTTTGCGATTCCCTCCTTATGTACACAAAGAAAAGGAGAGAGACTTCTTATTTCTGAATTTCTCTGGTTGATGTTGTTGCACATGGTATAATACAGTGGTTTTAATGCTATCCTATTGCTCTATGGCA
>APFE031752196.1:0-13745 GCA_000404065.3 Pinus taeda | reverse complement strand
ATTAAATTTAAGAAATAATATTTATATATGATTTGGTTAAAAACCACAAAATAATCGATAAAGAAGAACTGTTTTTTAATTTTAACGAGAAATAATATAAATTTAGTATTTAACCATATAAACTATAAAATTATTAAAGTAACTTGAAAAATAAAATATGTGATTTTAAAAATAATATTTAAATTAGTTTTATGTTAAGCAGAAGTATACGATAAGTATTAATATCACATAAAATGAAATTGAAGAAAAAGGTAATAATCATCATGATTTAAAAAAATATGGTTTATTAAATAATATATATTAAGTGTAACCATTTTGTTTATGTGTTTAACTATAATAATCGTTAAAAGATAATTGTTTGGTTTATATATATATTATATATATATAATAATAAAATTTGTTCTCCACAATTTAATTTAATGGTACAGAGCAAGGGTTTTTTTTTATATATGGAGAAATGTTAAAGGGAGAGCTTTTTCTATAGTCAGAGAGTCAGGGACACTTAAGGTACTACAAAATATCGAGAAATCTTATTTTGAATAATATATATATATAATATATATAGTAATATAATAAAACTTCCTATCATTAAAAATAATTTACAAATATATTTATTGTAAATATAAATATTAATCCAATATAATATATAAAATTATGTTATATAAACATCAACATGTAGTAATATTTTTTGTAGATCGACACTTTTTCTTATATTCCTTTCTTCGTTGAAAATGGATTAGGTTTCACGAGGGTCTTCTTCGAATCCCTCTTCTTGACCCTTCTCACCACCCCCTTAAGACATGGTAACATTCAATACCCTTTTTGTTGGAGGGATGTGTTTCCAAAACCCTAAATCCTCGAAATCTTAGAAGAAGATTGATAACATTCCAAAGGTGGAGGTTTACGCCTCTTAATCCAAATCAAGGCCCTAAAGCTTGCAGATAAGGGGCTTATTAGTTATTTTATGGGCTTATGCGTCTCTGTGATATCCCCGTGACCATGGATTGAGAAGAACTAGATGCCTAGGATTAAAAATAAGGTTTGAGCATCATTTTTTGAATGAGGGTTTTACACTTTCCTATTCGAAGACAAAGAAAATCAGGATCTTACTTTTAGGAATGTCCCCTACTTCATGGGGTTCCAAGGATTACACATAGACTGTTAGAGTCTAGATTATAATACTAAATGTGATGATTCAACAGTAGTCCTCATATGGGTCAATCTTCCCTTCTTCCCACTACATTGATAGAATGAGGAAATTTTCATAAATATAGGAAATTACCTTGGCAAAGAAATCGATTGAGATGAGCCACACGAAGGATTTCAAGCACGTGCCAAGATCTTTGTGGATGTGGACCCAGATAATGGTTTACCAACAATAATAAATCTAAACCTATAAAATTGGTCTCACATATAGGAAGTTGATTATGATCTAACTCCATTTAAATGAAATTTTATCCATGAATATGGCCATTTCACAGACAATAGAAAGAAGAAGTGGGAAGAGAAGATAACGCAACCTAGTAATGTAGAATAGTGTAATTAATAGAAAAGGAGAAGAGGCCCCACAAGGATTAATAACCAATCTCCTTCTCCCGTGACCACAAGGAAAAAATGGAAAGGGCCCATGTCTCCAAAAAGGTAAGTGCCAACAATTGTGGAGCGAACCTCTACTAGTAATACTAAGAGATTCCTATATCCAAACAAAATATTTGATACCTTGAATCAGTTGCTAGAAAAAAGGATAAATTCCATATAATGGAGAAGGATGCAAGCCTGAATAAGTCCTCTTCTCTTATATCAACAAAATGGATGCCTCCCCTAGAGGAGGCCTCTATGGGGACTCAAGGCAAGGGCTTTGATTCAAAATAAGAATAATTCCACTCCCGGCCTAAAAAGCCTAGGGTGAAGGGTTACTAGCAAGCTTTATAGATGTAAAACCAGATGCAGATAGGGAAAATGAGATAAATCATTCATAAAGAAAAGAATGGCGGACAAGAAATTAGTGGCTCTAAATTGAAAAAAAATAGAAAAATAAGGAAATGGGGTAATAGGTGATATTAATCCATCTAAAGAAGTAACTGAAAATAACAAAAAAAAATTATAGTTAGTTGGGATGGTGGTAAACATAGCCATCAAAAGTTTCATCTTATCAAATGGAATTTCCTAAAATCCAAAAGTCTAAAGTTGTCTTAGGGATTTGGGATCCCTCCCTTTTGAATATTGAATATGGTGCCAAGTTGGTGTGGAGATACATTTCAAATCATTTTACATAGTGGAAAGAATTTGTGTGATGCAAATACTTCCAATAAAGTAGACATTTGAGCCTCAAAGCCTCCTTACCTTCAAAATGAATCTCATCCATTTGGAAGCTATTTTATGCACCTATGGATCTTAATAAACAAAATCTTTCCATCTATTCGAGGAATGGGATGTTAGTAAATATATGGTTATATTGAATCCTTAATATTGAGTTTTTAGAAATTCATGAGGAGCCAATCCCTTAGAAATATTGGTTGATATTTCAAATAAAATTAATGCTATCAAATATTTTGTAATGGGATAGGTCTAGTTCATGGTTTTTTTGTGACGTGGGTTGTGTTTGTTAAGAATTTACTGCACAACATAAATAATTACTGAGAGGAATAAATATAAAATTAACCAGCAATAACCATAAACACATAAATACACATGTTTATCGGGGAAAACCCCAAATCCGGGGAAAAACCCAATCATAATGAAATTTCATTATCCTTGGCCAAAACCCTGGCCAATCCGGCCAAGTGAGCCTTCACCGCTCACCCCCAGGCCATTCATTACAATGAAGTCCTTCCAGCCTTTTATAGGCTCCATTACATATAATACCACGGCAGAATACCATGGGTGCACAATACCATGTGCCCCAAAACCATCACTATTTAACCTCATCAACTTTTGACTCTATCCTGAGTCAAGTTTACCTAACAATTTCCCCCCTTAAACTTGACTTGGGGTTCTTTGACTAACTCCAGCCAAACCTGCTAAGTGAGACAATCCCGCTCACTCTAGCTCTTACCCCCCTCAAAGTTTTTACTCGGGGTATTGTTAACCTGACACCCCCCCTATCACCTAGGTCTAACCCAGACTTTACCGGTGATCACCAAGGGGTACGCATGCCTTACCAGGTCTTACAGTAGTATGCCCATTTACATGCAATAATTTTGACTTCATTAATTATTATTTTTCTTTTTATTTATTGCTGCTGTGATTTTGATCCATCCTCTCAACAGGTGACGGGTTCAATTCTTGATCCCATCAGATTTCGCATTTTCATGCTCGCTGAATTCATTTTTCGTGATTGCTTCCTTGATCTCACATTTCAACTCCTGCAATGCTTTCCTCTCTGATTCCTTCAAATCAGAAACGAAGTTGCTCTACTCCTTGAATGAAGTCAGCCATGGCTCTGTTACAGGACTGCTCTCTGCAACACCATTTCCATTGGGCTAAAATAAATGCTTCATTGAAGGCATACATTCGAAGCCCAAACCCTCAACCATGGCTCTGATACCAATTGTTAAGAAATTTACCCAGGAACATAAATTAATTACCGAGAGGAATAAATATAAAATTAACCAGCAATAACCATAAACACATAAATACACATGTTTATCCGGGAAAACCCCAAATCCGGGAAAAACCCAATCATAATGAAATTTCATTATCCTTGGCCAAAACCCTGGCCAATCCGGCCAAGTGAGCCTTCACCGCTCACCTCCAGACCATTCATTACAATGAAGTCCGTCCAGCCTTTTATAGGCTCCATTACATATAATACCACGGCGGAATACCATGGGTGCACAATACCATGTGCCCCAAAACCATCACTATTTAACCTCGTCAACTTTTGACTCTATCCTGAGTCAAGTTTACCTAACACAGTCAACTAAAGGCTCCTGAAATATTAGTTTATAACATGAGTGAATATATTAAGAAATAAAAGGTATTGAACAAGAAGTAAAACTCATTCATAAATTCCATACTTTGCCAATTAGATATGAAGGTAAACCATCAACTAAAGGTTATGCAAACATGTACTTATGTAATGAGTGTTTATCCTATTGAGAAAAAACATAAAACAACTTGAACTTGGAAACTAAAGAACAGTAGAAGAAGTGAGTCCCAAAAATGCTACTTGATGCAAGTTTAAAACTAAGAAGCTCGAGCATAAATAAATTTAAAGTCCTACTACTACTTTGAAATGCACCTATCAGGGTTATTAAAACAAGTGACCAGTTGCAATATAAATACAATGTTAAAAAGTTTATGAACATAAAGCAAACTCAAGTAATATACAGTTGAACGAAAGAAAATACAAATGAAAATATACATAAATGAAAAAGAAACCTCAGCCACATAGGGGCCCTCTGCACAGCCTTGGATTATCAACGCAAATCTACATCACACTCTCAGGTAGCCATATATGAAAGCAAAGTTTTTATATCATGAAAATAGAGAACTGTGTGTCTCTTGATTACAAAAGGAAATCACACTATTTCAACAATAAAAACATTCACCTGTCTGCATTCCAAATGCTAGAATTTATAGGAAAAATTGCTAACTATTTCTAATAGGAAATTCTTCTACGTTAGACACGTGAACAGGTCATGCATCGAGGATTTAACCTTCCGATTGGCACAAACAGTAAATATTTGCATAGTGGATGTTGGATTTAGTTATGTAGGTGGCAAAATGAATCCTCAAGTTTAGGAATAGGCCTCGGACTCAATTACGTGCTAGAACAGAGTTCTAACTACTGTAGAACTTCTCTATTGACTCCCCTTTGACCGAGGTATTTTCCCTCGAATCTGATCAAATAAATAGGACCCCATCCATGTGTTGACATTTACTAAGCTACCCATATGGCTTGTTCCTCTTCTCGACACCTATAACCTGCAAAAGTATGAAGATGGTTATGGAATTGCCGGTTAGCTGCGGAAACTGGCTACATTTCGTAGCTAAGAAACATAACCTTATCCAAATAACACACATAATAATATAATTTGAAAATCACTAAAATGTACTCCTGGAATCAACATGTAATGATTTTTGATGGCTTAGGATGCACTGGTATGGGAAAACATAGGAAGAAGGGTGAAAACAATGCTTGAAAAAGAGGTAGTTTTGGGGCTCAACATACCCCCACTATGAAGTTGTTGCATGTCCTCATGCAACCAAAATTGTAACAATCCTTCTTCTACTATATCTGCTCGGAAACCTCTGCTAGAACATCCAACCTCTTCTTCTTCTTCCTTGCTACCACTGCCATTCTGGGTTTCCTCATAAGGCATCTATATTTAAGGTTGATGAGGGACCTGCTTAGCTTCCTATTTTTCTTCTTCAATTTTCTATTTTTCTTATGCCATAATCCCAAATGAAGCATGGTATTGTCCTGAATGATTTTGTCCAGCTTGTTTTGCTCCTTAAAAGCTTCATTTTCCCTCTGGATATGCCTGTTTAAGACCTCCAATCCATATACTTCTTTCTTTAATGAATGAATCAGAGTTTCCTATGGTGTAACTGGCTGGTTAGATGAAGTCCCCTATTCTGGTGTTGTGTTCTTCTGCTCCAATGATTCAATGAAATCATAGATCTGCTGTTGAGCCTGGTCAATCTTTGGAGATGCTTTTCTTGGACTATTTTCAAAGTCTAGTTGAGGCAAAAGAGAATATTGTGGACTATGCTCGAATGAGGTGTTATCTGGTGATTGGGTTGGAGTCTCGCCTCCCAAGTCTATGAATTGAGATTCTTTTGTTTTTGTTTTCTTCAGCTTGCCTTTAAGCCTAGAGCTTCTTCTTAGACTTTGTGAGCCTATATTCTCTTTTTCTATGACCTATATCCTCTTCCCTTTTTCTTTTGCTTTTTTAGACTGTTCTTTAATGTGGACTAAATTTTTAGAGAGCAATTGTTGTTCTTCTGATGAAGGCTTAGGAGTTTGGTAGATTTCCTCAACTTTTCTTTTTCCTTTTTGTTTTGTTTGCTTCATGATTTCAGTTAGAGTTTTAGAGGGTAGTTCTTCCTCACTATTTTCTTTTGCTGAATTGGTAGGAGTATTTTGAATTGTTAGAGTTTCTCTTCTTCTCCTACTCCTCTTTACTGAACTCCCTTCAAGCAACTCAAGTGGATCTTGGAAAAAGTCCCTGATCAAGAAGTTTTCCCATGTGTATCCCATATCCTTCAAGTGATTTTCAACTAAGGTATTTATGAGACCATGGTGGTAAATATGGGGTTCTATATCTTCTATGTTCTTTTGAACAATGGTAGACATCTTTCTTAAACTATTCAAAAGAAAGTAAGGGAGATTGATGGTCTCATTTTCCAAAAAGTTCATCAACAACCTTATGTGATACATGTACATTGAGCCATATCTACCTTCACACATGATAAATTTCTGAATAATCAAGAGCAAACTAGTCCATTTATCCTTTAACGCTGAGATAGGAATTCCTCTTTTAAAAATTGGTATATCCATACCTGGTTTTTGAAGAATAACTCTCCAAGCCTTTTCATCGAAGTCCTTATTTTTGAACCACCTTTATCCATCTTGTGGAAGTTTTGTTGCAGCTGCAATTGAAGATTCAATCGCTAAAAACCTTATATCTCCAATTTTCACTTCTACTCCATTAAAAGATCTTGCAAATGTTTTGGTAACTTCATTGTGATGGCCATTGAATTTCTTGATAAACTTTAGCCAGCTAGCCGTTTTTAATGTCCACTTCAACTGAGGGTATCCCTCCATGAACTTAACTCCGATGGGATCTATCCTTACAATGAGACCCATTCTGCCTCTCTTCACTGTGTAGAAACCTCTGTAATGGCAGTTATATGGAAACAAAATGGTTATAGGGACGAAATGGAATAAGAGTGTAGAGAGAATAGATGGGTATGAAACTGGGAAAAATGATGAGTATGAGGTTGAATGATGGAGAGGTTACAAAGTAGGGAAAACTGTATGCATGGGAATAATATAGAGGCTGTAAGGTTTGGTGTACACACAGACTGCGTGGAGGCAGAGTGTTACTCATGCACGGGACTGAAAGATTGAATGGAGTTTGAGTGCTTTGTGTTCATAAAAAGGCTATGGGAGTGAGAAAAAGAAAACTCAGTGAGTGAAAGAGCTGTATTCAACCAGCTTACGTTCACATAATTAGCTATTTCAACAGGTGGAGTAAGGATGTACGATGAAGTATGAGTTAGAATCGGAGACAAATCATGAGACCATTGAGGATTAAATTGGTGGGTATGGTGGAGTTATGGCAACAATCAAATCACATCATGACATGCTAAGGAGTAGTGATTATTCAAACTATACAATTTATGCTTTTATAGTGCTATTTGAAATGGGTTTTATTCTCACCTTTGGAATCATACCTTTTCCATTTGCTAACTTTCGATTGCTTGCTTTTGTAGGTGCTATAGGTGCTAATGTCTTCAAAAGATATCTCTTCCATACCTTCATCTGGATTTTATTTTTTTATTTTGGCTAATAATCTGTCACTGCAGAGTAACATGATTCGTTGCGGAATCAGAAAATAGTTGTGGAATTGGAAAACAGCTGCGGAATTTGAAAACAACTGTGGAATTGGAAAACAACTGTGGAATGTAACATAGTGAATGAAATATGACTTGATGAATGAAAATGGAAAATGACTGTATGAATGGAAACATGGAAAAGTGGATATGAAGAAAGCTTATTGATGGAATGGGGTGGTGAAATAGAGTGAAATTTGTAGAAATGAAATGGAATGGAATAAAACAAACCATGAATAAAATGAAAGACCTTTTTTTTTGGAATATATAGGGTGTTAGAGTCTTCTGATTTTCACCCTGTATTTTCTGTATAAGAATGCAAATCAGTAATTGGTTTTCAAGCTTATACACATTTTTATTTTTATTTTTTTCAATGATGAAAAGAACAAAGACTAAGTTGGTGGGGAAGAATGATTCTTCTTCACCAACTTCATTTCAGAATTATTTTGAAAGACCTTGATAAAATCCTCCTTTGAGATTGGCTTCTGATAAATCTTCAATCTATGACCATTCACAAGGAGATGAGTTTGGTGCTCATCGATGGTTCTGATTCTTACTGCTCCATTGCTGAAAACTTTTTCAATATCATATGGCCCAAGCCAATGAGTTTGAAATTTACCTTGAAAATCTTTGAAATTTGAATCAAATAGAAATGCCCAATCTCCTTCTTGAAACCTTGTGTCCTTGATGTACTTGTCATGCCACTTAGCTCTCTGTTGTTGAACTAGACCATTTCTTTGAATTTCTTCTTGTCTGATTTCATCAAGTTCATTCAACTACTCTAGTCTATGCTTTTGAGCTTCTGATAGATCCATTCCCAACTAAACTGCCATCTTGAAAGTTTTAACTTGGAACTCAATGGGGAACAGAACTTGCTTTCCATAAACAAGTTCATAAGGTGTATGTCCTGTTGTATTCCTCCATGTAGTTCTGTAGGCCCACAAGGCTTCAGGAAGCCTCTTTGTCGAATCTCTTCTATGTAGATGCACAATATTGGTAATGATTCCATCAATCACTTTATTTGTGGACTCCATTTGACCATTTGCTTGTGGATGATAAGGAGTGGATTTCCTATGCTTGATCTTGTATTCTTCCACAAGCTTCTCCATCATTTTGGATGTAAATTGAGCTCCTTGATCTGTCACAATTTCTCTTGGAACACCAAAGCGAGTTAAAATATCCTTAAAAAGAAAACTAACTATTGTATTTTCGTTAGCAAAGAATAATGCTTTGTCTTCTACCCATTTAGTGACGTAATCAGTACATACCAATATATACTTTTTCTACTTGGATGGAGGATTAATAGGTCCAATAAATTCTAAAGCCCATTTTTCAAAGGGTTTGATAAGTCCTTGAGGTTGTAATGGCATCTCATTTGAGGGAGCAGGTTTTCCTACCCTATGGTAGTTGTCACACCTTTTGACATATTCTCTTGCATCTTTGAAGATGGTTGGCCAATAATATCCTAAAGAAATGATTTTTTAGGGTGTCCTAATACCAACAAAGTGTCCACCACACGGCTCATCATGACATGATTTAAGAATATCAGGCATTTCATCTTCCCTAACATATCTTCTGATCACATAATCTGGCCCCGTTTTATACAATTCGTTAGAGATCCATGAATATCTTGAACTATCTTGAATAATCTTTCTTTTCTCTCTAGGAAATAAATGTGAGGGTAGCTTTCCTGTCAAGGAGTTCGAGTAGTTACTGCAAATAAGTATTCATCAGGAAACTTATCCTCAACTGGAGAGTCTTCTTTGATATTCTGAATCCTAGGAAAGAAATCAGCAACTGTGTTTTGTTTTCCAGGTCTATCTAGCACAGTGATATTGAATTCTTGCAAAAGTAAAATCCATCTTGTAACTCTGCCATTAGTGATTGGTTTATTCATTAAATATCTAATTGCAGAGTGATCAGTATGAACAAAAGCTTCATAGCCTGTTATATAATGTCTAAACTTGTTAATTGCATGAACAACAACTAAGAACCCTTTTTTAGTCATAGTATAATTCAACTTAGTGGGAGTCAAATTCTTACTTGTATAGTAAATGGCATAAGGAATCAAGTCTTTTTGTCCCAGTATAGCCCCTAGAGTTGTATCTGAAGCATCTATAGAAATATGGAAAGGAAGTTTCTAGTTTTGTCCTCTTCAGATAGGTGCTAGTTGGCAATTAGGATTCCACTTGAATTCACAATCTTTTGTAAGCAATTTGAAGAGTGGAGATGCTATTTTGGTAAAGTTTTCTATGAATATTCTGTAATATCCTGTAAATCCTAGAAAACTTCTAACAAATTTTTTGCAATTTGATATTGGTAACTTGGAGATGACTTCAACTTTAGATTTGTCTACTTTAATCCCATCTCCTGAAATGTGATGTCCTAGAACAATACCTTCCGTAAACATCATACAACATTTTTCATGGCTTAATGAAAGGTTTGTTTCTTTACATATTTTAAGGACATTTTCCAAATTTTCCAAGGCTTCTTCAAATGTGTTACCATATATTGTAAAATCATCCATATATACCTCTATACAATCATGTATTAGATCAGAAAAAATTCCTAGTACTGCTCTTTGGAATGTTGCAGGTGCATTACATAATCCAAAAGGAAGCACTCGGTAAGCAAAATTTCCCCATGGACAAGTAAATGTGGTCTTATCCTGATCTTCAGGTGCTACCTGAATTTGATTATAACCACTAAAACCATCAAAAAATGAAAAGTACTTTTTACCTGCTAATGTATCTAATACTTGATCTATAAAGGGCAACGGAAAGTGATCCTTCAAGTTTGCTTTATTCAATTCTCTATAATCAATGCACACCCTCCATTTACCGTTCTTTTTAGGCCCTATTACCAAGAGAGAAACCCATTGGCTATCCGAGATTGGGTAAATGAAGTTTACATTGAGTAGTTTTTGGAGCTCTTCTTTCACAATCTCCCTAAGATTTGGATTCATCCTTCTCTGAGGTTGTTTGATTGGTCTACTGTTTTCCTCAATATAGATATGATGGATACAAGTGTTAGGGTAAATACCTTTCATATCACTATACTCCCATGCAAATGCAGTAGAATGTTTTTGTAAGATTTTGGTTAGCTCCTCTTGTTGTATTTTCTCCAGGTTTTTGTTTATATTCAATGTTCTACCTAGAAAAATTTCAATTGTAGAACTGCCAAACTCTTCCATGGAATAAAGAGACATCTGCTTAGATGACAAGTATTCAATATCAGAGTTTAACTGAAATTTTTCATGATCATATTCTGAAGATGTTTCAAAATTTTCTAATGTGTTCAAAATTTGACTATCCTCACTAATTTCTGATATAGTAAAGATAGGTTGTATAACATATTCATCATCAACCCATTCATTGTCATATATTTCTGTAATTGCTTTTGCTGGAGGATACACAGTAAATTTCTTTGTTGAACTACCATCAGAAATGTACATGTCACTAGATCTACAACTAATAAAAGCATCAACTGTGGCCAGCCAAGGTCTTCCTAAGATAAGTGGGTGTCCTCCTAGATTATTCTTGGGAGTTAAAATAATGAAATCAACAGGATATTCCCAAGAATCTAACGAGACTGAAATGTCTTCTAGCACACCATCTGTTTTGATTACTGATCTATCTGCAAGTTGCAGTAAAGTAGGTGTGTAAAGAAGATTAGGAAGTTTAAGTTGTTCCATAGTCTGTCTACTCATAATGTTTATAGCTGCCCCTAAGTCAATTAATGTATTTGGAATTTCAATTCCATTTATGTGTGTCTTGACAATTGGACTTCCTGGATCCACATATTTCAGCATGGTAATCTTTTCCATCACGATATCTGCTATTTTTCCTACCAGGTGAATTCTTTTTGTGTCTCTTGGTTTTCTACCTGGTCTTTTGATACTCAACTCCTTTATTGTTTTTGCTAGAATGGGAATTTCTCTAATGGCTTGTAACAAGGGAATCTTGAGACAGACATTCTTTAATTCATCTAGGAAATCATAATTGGGCAATAATATTTGTTTTTCCACTCCTCTATCAATTTTCAATCTCTCAGGAAAAGGAGGTGCAGAATTAGATGCAGGTTGCTCAACTATAGGAGTTGTGTTTATTGATTCTTTTTCTTTTTCTTTTTGAGTGTTTTGGTTTTGAAGGGATGTCTCCTCAAAACTTTTATTGACTTTCAGAGAGTCTTTCTTAGAAGCATCTTGCTCTTGAATATATATAGAAGGTTTTTCCTTTTCTAAAATCCTACCAGATCTAAGTTGAACATCATTAAGATCTAGAGGAACAATCATGTAAGTAGGAAATTGTTGTCCTTCTACCATGTAAGCATTATGAGGGATTTTATTATTGGGGTTTGGTAATGGTTGGGCTGGTAGTTGATTTGGATTTTTTTGAAATGGAAGTAAGAGTTGAGGGTTTTGACTTTGTTGAGGAGGTTGTTGTTGTGGAAATGGAAATGAAAGGTGAGGGCTTTGATTTGGAAGCTGTGATTGTTGAATTTGCTGTTGATTTTGTGGGGGAGGATAGATCTGATAAGATGGAGGATATTGATAATATTGATAAAATCTCCCATAAGGATTTTGTACCCCTTGCTCCCATGGTTGAGATTGATACTGATTTTGAGGTTGAGGCCAAGGTTGTTGACAAGAATTCCAATTTGGTGGGGGCTGAACATTCATTGGATTGTTAAATCCTTGATTTTTTTGCCCTTGCCAAGGTCTTCTTTTAATAAAAAAAAAAAGAGGTTCTACATAATTTGGAACTACTTCCTCTTGAAAGACAACCTTAAGACCTGGGATTGAAGGACAATCCTTGGTCTCATGACTTTCTGAACAAATCATACAAGTTTCTACAACTTTTGCATATAGAGGGCATTCCCTTAGAGCATGTTTCTTCCTGCATTTTGGACAAAAAATGGCTAAAGCATCAGCTTCTGTTTTATGCTTGTTTTGGATTTTGAGGGTGTCTAGCTGCTCATTAAGGCTCCCTAAAATATCAGTTTTGAACTCATCAAGCATATTGCCAATTTCAGCCCTACTTACAGTTCTAGTTGCAAATTTGTTTGCTCTAATAAGAGAAGGATAGGCCCTTTCCTAGTTTTAGATTTCCCTCTTGAGAGATGGACACATAGTTCTGCTATGTCACTCAATGAAAGTTGAGAGATGTCTCCTTTCCCCATCATGTTTAAGATATCTATCCATCAATCTCTAATGGATTTCAATGTCTCTTCATCTAAATTGTTCATTTTTGCTCTTTTCAAATTGTATTGGAACCTCTCAAGCAAATCCTCTAGGTTTTCATCTTCCTTTTGCATCATTTTGAATACCTCATCCTTATGATTGGTAGGCATACAATAACCCAAGTATCTATCCAAAAATTCCTGCCTCATATCATTCCAAATCCTAATGGATTGAGTGACTAATCCCATAAACCATTTCAAAGCAGCCCCTTTCAGTGTTGAAGGGAACAATTTGAGTTTTTGAGAGTCTTATAAATAGTCATAAGTTCGGCAAAAGACTTAAAACTCAAACAAAAATGTTTCAGGATCCTCACTTCTCAATCCATAAAAGTTTGGGAGGATGGATGGTGAAATATTTTTCATTGTTGTATGTGTTTCCTCATCTACTATAGGGAATCCAAATGATTTATCTCCTTCCCTATTTCCTCTACCTCCTTCATTGTTACCTCTAAAACCTCCATTGTTTCCTCTACCACCTCCATTGTTTCCTCTACCTCTACCTCTACCCCCAAATAATGAAAATTCTCCATCTTGCTCTTATTCTACCATGATAGTTTCCTCAGAATCTTCTGGTTCTTCTATTAATGCATGATGAGAGAGAGTTTCTATTTCTTCTTATTCTCTAGGTATTCTTACTTCTTCAACTACAATAGGTTCCCCTGTAGAGGTGAAAAAGGGCTCCTCTCCTAGATCTAGTTTAGTAGATGAAGTGCGAGAATCTTCTAATTGAGTTGTTGCCCCTTGAATTCCAGGAATCCTAAGCTTGGGAGTATGAGTTTTGGATGGAGGTGTGTCATTTCTAATCCTTGTTGGAGCATTTGGAGTTGTAAAAATCGAACTTCTGCTCCTATCTATAAATCTACCCCTAGAATGTCTTTCTCTATGCATGTCATTTTTTTTTTTTTTTTGATAATTGGACTAATAATTCTTTTTCCGAT
>APFE031752195.1:0-10630 GCA_000404065.3 Pinus taeda | reverse complement strand
ATCGCTTATATAATAGAATATGTTTGTGTGCTTTGCATTAGCAAAAACAAAGTTGATCATATTTCTATTAGATTTGAAAAATAATACACGTAGAAGATACTTATAGCATTCAAAAGGAATTGAGCTCAATATATTCACGTTACAAATTTCTATCTCAATATTTAAAATCCGATCAAAAGAATTAAGAAGGCCATATCCCTTTATAAAATTGATTGTAAATATATGATATTTTAAGTAGTTATATTTAAATTATACCATGATAAAAGTTTAATTATTTCCAATAAGAAACTAATTTACTATATCATCACCAAGAATAGAGTATAGTTGAAAAGTTCTATGTAGCTATCATATTTTATTCACTCAATATTGATTATTGAAAAACATAATTGGAGTTCTACTCTTCACCTAGGCATAGATCTTGTTGCTCTAGATATTTCAATAACAAGTCACAAATGAGCCATCAATCGATTATTATGTTGTTTGTTATTAGCCTTGTCCTCAATTACACAAGAAAAAGTAATGTCACCTTCTCCTACTTCTCCTTCCTTATATAGAATACATCAATGATAAGGAACCCAACCCCTATGACCCACCTATCATTATATAATTTCGCATTTGTCTTAACATTTTCCTTTCACATAAACCTACATTATTGTTAATGATTTCTCTCTTATTACATAAGTCGTCTTCATCATCCTCGTGGTCATCATCATCATTATCGTCATCATTTTTTATTTCCTTTCTATTCTACTTTGAAATTTGTTTATATATTATTTTATTATGATTGTATTACTTAATATTATGTGGGATCTAAATCTCATCTTCTCGTGGGATCTAAAGATCCATATCAGGAGCACCACATCACTTTCTCCTCATCAAAATTTATATCCCTTCGCACAACTATGATTTTGAGGGATGGAATGTACACACGGTAGTTGTGAGGAGTTTCTATGTAACCCAAAAATTCCCCAATTTTGTGGTCCAAAAATCCTGAAGTGTGACACATCTAGATTTCTCCCCAAGAAAGCCTCTTCTTGTGTAATCATGCCAAGTATCTAACGAGGACTTTGATTCTTCAAATAGACTGATGTGTTTCATGCCTCAACCCACAAATGCAAAGGTAGGCCTTGGTAATGCAACATCACCCTCACTTCTCCAACAATGCTACAATTCTTTCTCTCAGCCATTCTGTTGTGGGTTGTGGGGTGTGCCATCAACTCTTGTCGATTGCCTTCTTTCACACAAAAAATTTTAAATTCATTTGACACGTATTCACCTGCATTATTTCTCCTTAGATCCTTCACGTTCGTGTTGGCTTCTTTCGCAACCAATTCCTTCAATTCTATGAGCTTAGATAATGTCTTGTCTTTCTTGCACATGGAGAAGATCCAACAGTTCTCTGAGAATTCATTAGTAAAAATGAAAAAATATTTTTGTCTAGTAGTGGAGGCTATCGAGAAAGGTCCATATACATCATAGTGGATCCTTTCTAAGACTGCATGTGCTTTTTTATCTCAATCATGGAATGCAGATTTTGTGTACATCCCCAACGTACATCCTTTACATACATCATGCTGCTCAAGTGCTTCTTTAGAGAGTATAGTGGTTATTTGTTGTATAATCTTCAAGGTGCAATGATGCAAATGGCCAAGTCTTTTGTGCCAAAGTTCACTGACATTGTGGCCCTAAACTTTCTCCGCCATAGTGCTTAATGCAGCACAATATTCCACCATTTAACTTATATAGGTTCTTCACACAAACTCTGATCTTTTTCACCTGTCCTATGGGTATGTTTCTTAGGAATGATTTTCCTTTTCTAAAGATCACATCATAACCATTGTCTTCCAAAAGTGCAACAAATATGAGTTTATTCTTTGGGCCTACAAAAGACATGATATCCTTGAGCTTGAGAGGAGAGCCTAACTCCCTTTGAAAGGTGATTGTGCCAATATCCATTGCATTATACCCCCTAGCCTAATGTGCATCTAGAGATCTTTCTCCTCCAAGTCACTGAAAATTTCTCTACACCCTATCATGTGGAACGATGCACCTGAGTCCGAGTACCACACACTCTCCATCACTCTACTAGAAATGCATGTGATAAGGGTAAAGCTAAACTCGAACTATGAAGCCAAGGCTTCACCTACTACTCCTCCTAATGTCTTCGTGCTTGTCTTTTTGTGTGGACATTTCATGCCATGGTTCTCATATTTATGATAATGGAAGCATTTAATTTTTGACAAATCTTTCTTCTCTCCCCCTTGGCTAGATTCTGGTTTGGTTTGAGATTTATTCCCTTCTCCCTTTTTTCCCTTTCCAACCAATGAAAATTTTTCTTCATCCTCACCCTTATATGAGATCCCATCTTTGGTATTCCACCTTATTTCCTCCTCTACCAAATTATATCATAAGCATTCTCAATTCAATGGTTTCTCCCTTCCATTCACTAAATCTTGATAGCCATGCTAGCTCTCGGGAAGGCCCAAAACGGCTAGGCTTACCAAATAATCCTCTAAAATAGTAACACCAACTCCTGCAAGCTCATCATGAACTTGTGTGAACCAACTCAAATACTGTGGGATAGTTCCATTCTTCTACATCTTGACATTTCAAAGTTTATCCTTCAACTTCAACTTCCTGTGGTCAATACTACTCTAGAATATATCTTTCAATTACTACCACATTGCATAAGGTTTTTCTTTCCCATGGATATTGGCGACAATGTGGTCCCATACTCCCTCCAAAATTATTCTCCTTTCCTTGGCTACATCTTTCTTCCATTGAGCAAGGTCCTAGGCATTAGATTTCATTGGTTTTGCAACATCTCTCTTGATGTATTCTCGCAATCCATTGTCATCGATTACCTCTTCCATGCAATCCTTCCATGCAATGAAATTAGAGCTACCTTCCAAGGCATTCTCTAGCCTCAACCCATTGAAGGTCATCTTCTTAGCTCTGAAGAGATCCTAGTACACTGAACTATAAATTCGAACCTTCTGAAAAACAACTTCAAAATTCCTGCTCTATTGTGAGTCATGTACTAATACCATGTAGAAATTATGGTGTATATTTGCAACTAATCATTAAGTTTTTCCAAAATCATGACACAAACCTGCTCTACTGCTCTATGAAATTTAAGTCACAATTTAGAACAAAGATTTAATACATGCAATAAGAAATAACATACATGCACACAATATTTTCCATGGGGTAGGTAATCTACTAAAAACCCCAATCTTTTCTTACATTAATCTGATCAATAGAGATGTATTATAATTCTTTTTCTCAACTAATCACAACCTGCAAGCGAATAACCTATGTGTCTTCTCACTTAGAATATTTGACCCAAATTTAGCCAATTTATGCCTCTGCTTGAGCCCCTAATTCCTTGCACAATTCCTTGAGAAATTAGGCCATTATTATTTAGGATTTTTTCCAAAATTAATTGCGCAATTCTGAAGAATGATCACTTGACTGCATGCAACACTTGTACACTCAATACTAGTCTACAATTGATGTTACACTACCTTGGAAGCTCCACCACAACTAGGGAACTCAAATTCTTTACATGAACTAGACATTTTGGGTTGATTGATTAGTTAACTAGCTGATCATTGAGTTTCACTGAAGTCTCACTACACAGCTGAACATCCACTAGTTCCTCCAATAGTTAGAACTAGTTTAACTTAAAACACTCCAACAATTAGAACTAGTTTAACTTAAAACAACTTGAGATCACTGACTTTGATTGCTACAAATCAGTAATCACACATGCTTCACTGAGCATTCTCTCCTCCAACTAGAATTTATTGAGTAAATTGGATTGCACAAACCATTCCATACAAGTTAATTGCATCCAAGTTGTTTGGTGATGTGGAAATTCAAATTTTCTCAATTTAATCAAGGCAAAATCAAATTGAGAATTTCTTGTTACGTTTTTCATCAATCTTTCAAGTGGATCCAACCCATGTTCCCGATGACAATTAGGAGTTCCAACACAAAAATGTGATGATAACAACAACCAATGGATAGAAGTAGTGTTCAAAATAAATGAAATAGTAAAAAATTGCATAATAAAACACAATCATTGGAGAGCTTAAAAGGTACTCCAACTATGTTACCGTCTATCCACGTTCACCGAAAGTGCGTCCATCGCTCCTCTCACGAAGCACACCTCTATTGTCGGCCTCCGTCACTCTAAATCCCATTAGTTGTTGTCATCCTACATCGCTCTACTTCCCGAAGAAACCATCAACAACATAAATACAAACTCATAATCCTTACCTTTACCTTTTTTACTAGTGCCTTGTACTGAAAATTTTAAGACAAATTAAATTTTAGGACGATAGATTTCTTTTGTCTTAAAAAAGTGTCTTAAAATCCCCCTTCATGTAGTAATGCTGAATGCAATGACAGATAAGTTGTCTCTAATTGTATCAATAAAATCGAAGGCATAGAAGAGGAATTGATGTCTAGGAAATCTTGTGAGGAAAAGTTGTCGCATTCTTTAGAGTCGACTACCCCCACAAAATAAAGATACAAACAAATCGTTGCCTTTATATAAAATAACGTGAAATGTAAGTGAAATATAATCCTCCATATAGGTGTGAGAAAGTAGTAGCCTGCAAGCCGGTCGACTTAGGGCACATTGTCGAAGTCAAATTGTGACTTGTTAGATAATATTATGTTAAATTGATATGTTTTTCTCTTAATTGTTAATTGTCTTAAATGAGTTGTCTTAAGTGGCCATTGTCTTAAATATAAAGTTTTGTTTTAAAATATTTCTGTCTGAAATTGTTTGTCTTAAATATAAAGTTGTCTTAAAATAAATTTTCAAACTGTTTGTGTCTTAAATTTAATTGTTTTTCTTAGAGTAATTTTGTCTCAAACCGTTTTTGTTTTAAATATAAATTTTTGTCTTAAAATACTTTTCCCTCAAACTATTTTTGTCTTAAACTTAAAGTTTCGGTTTAAAATACTTTTATCTCAAAGTGTTTTTGTCTTAAATTTTATATTTAAGACAAGTCTATGGATATTAAATTTTAATGTAAAATAACTAAAATAAAAATTGACTTTTTAAAACAAGATTTCCTTTGTCTTAAAAAATGTATTAAAAGTACCCTTGTGTAGCAATGATACCACTAATATGTGAATACTCCTTCACAATTATGGATAATTCAGATCCCATACCTCCTCCCATGTCTACCAAGGTGTTCATACTCTTAAACCCATCTTCATAGATGTTCACTATGGAAGCTATGATAGTTTAGTGTTAGTAGCCATGGCCTCATTGAAAATTTTGTTGGGTTGGGGATTGCAACCCAGATATTCATTGGGACTCATACCATAAGCTTTGCTAAATTTGTAGCAACCCTCAAAGATAGATTCATGCAAATGTTGAAAAGCTTCAAGTTAGACCTTGTTTGCTATGCAGGAAGGGCCCACAAGCTTGTTGATTTTCACCCTGCATGGGCAGCTTTGAAATGCCCGTGAAGCCATACATTATTTCCTTGATATCTGCATCCTCTAACTAATCAACTTCCTCTTGTTCAGTAAAAAAGCTATATGATGTGAACCCGAGAATTATGTAAAGGTATCTTAGAGTGGAAAAGAAAAATTACATTTGGCATGAGCGTGGAGTATATAAAAACAATGAAAACCTATATTGAAGCACAACCAAGCAAGCAACCAATGAAAGAAAGGTGGTAGAAAATGTTGGTTCTCCATCATTCGCTTCTCCACACCACATTCAAAAATATTTCTACCCCCTCTCTCCTGTGCCTCCCAATTATGAATCCTTACTCCTTATTGGAATCTTGGCTTCTTATTGCAATAGATTTGAGTCCAACATACGCACTGAGTATACCATGATTTTCGATTCCCCAATTCCTTTACAAGCCATACAAATAAAAAAATCCCACCAACAATGTCATTCCAAGTTGGCGTTCAACATCTATGGTGAACGGAATATTTACTATTACACACATATAAATTTAAATATCACATATTTTTGGATTTTATGGGGACCCATAAGAGATTTATGACTCTAGGAGGGAATAATTGTTAACAGGTTGCATTGACTTTAAGTTTCAACAATTCAAAAATATCACTAGCAATGTCATTCTAAGGGTCAGTTTTTTGCATTTATGGCTAGGAGCGTTAATCATTACGTCGATAGGCATCCCCTTATCAGAATTAGAAAGTTAATCATTTTCTTAATTAATCTTTTTGATCGGATGGCCTAAATTGAAAGATGCCAGTATATTCTTGTAGTCGTCACTAAATCAATGAATGAAATTCGCAACAGTGACTTTCTTGCACATCTAGAACACATGTTTAAACCATACTTAAATTAATTTTTTACAAAGCATGATTAAAAATTTACGGTGCCTCTCGTTGATAACCACATATATAGGATTACAAAAAAATGAAATAAAAAAATTAGTGTCGAACACCCGTCTTTCATAGTGCCTTTGAAAGTGGTCTCTTTGCATTCTGAAACACATGAATGGTTAAAGCATAAGGACACGTTTTGATCCATTACAATGATGGTTGAAGCATTTATGCCCGACAATCATCCATAACCATGACAATGAGGTATGTAGGCATAAATTTGAGTAATAAGGACACCTTTCATGCATTACAATGACGTTTGAAACATTTGTACCCGACAATCATCAATAACCACGACAATGAGGTAGGTAGGCATTGATCGATGAGACATTTCTTTAATTCAGTTAAGTACAGTCAAAATATGAAATGTTCTACCTATTCGTATTCTCCTCCAAATGGAAAATCAAGTGGAGTATTTCACTTTTTGCTTATCTATTATTTATAAATGAAATAACGGGACGCTTTCGGGAGGTCGTGCCGAGAAGCATTATCATCTATAAAAAAAGCCTCTCTTTGTCCATCTGATTTTATGGTTCCCTATCCACTGGTATTTTTATGCGTGTATGAGTTCCAGTTCTATTATTTTCTGCATTTTATTAATAGTGATTCAATCTTTCGTTTCCAATTAACACTTAAGCTTAGGCCTGTTGGGTTGTTTCCCTTTCATATAGGCGTGCCTCTTCTCTTACATGCATTGTTAAGATCTGCAGTAAAATGTCTGTTTACACAGAAAATCTTAGAAAAAGACTTAATCTTGACGTAGTTATGGACTTGAAATATTATTGAATCTAGTTCATATGTGTATCGGGTCCAAACCACAAGAATCACAAGTGGAATGGAAGGGACCTTTGGAACTGCCGAAGTCCAAACTCTCACAATTCGGACCGAACCATTATAGAAAAGAGTGAAAAGGTTACCGGGTCTGCGATTGTTATCTATTGTTATCTAGAGTGAAAGAGACCTTTGAAATCGCCGAAGTCCAAACTCTCACAGCTCGAACTGTGAACCATTATAGAGAAGAGTGAAAAAGTTACTGGGAAACCATTATAGAGAAGAGTGAAAAAATTACCGGGTCTGCTATTGTTATCCCATTGCCAAATCGAAACGGAAAGAGCTGTTGGGTATTTTTCGTTTGCAATGGGAAAATACCAAAACCAGACAAACAAACAAACACCACAGAGCAAATGCTCTGTTTCCTTTGCTCCAGGATCTTTTTTGCTCAAAAGACCCTTTTTGAAAATAGCCGAGAACAGAGTATTTCATCACCATAAAAGATCTCTATTCATTAAAATAAAATGACTGATATACATTCATCCTCTTTGCTGTGAGGGATTTACCAAAAACAACATTAAACCAAAACTCTTTCACCTGAGGAATTTACAGAGACATATTCATCCTGTCACTCAGAGGGCTTCACCAAAACCCTTACAAAGAAATTACTCTGTCTCCTATGAAAATTTTACACCACTGTGTAAATATTTCATTTACATTCACTGTTGTGTGAAAACAAAAACTTACAGGGATTTACCCATTTACCTTTTCACTTCTGTGTGAAACAACTCATGGTTTTGGAACCAAAACTGCCCCTGGTTTTCTTCATTCACTTTTTCTCCTTCTTCTGCACTGCTGTGCATTCTTTTTACATCCCATTACAAACCAAAAACTTTACCCTGCTGCATTTTCACCATGGTCTTCATTTGCTCCTCTGTTCTATTTTTTTTCTTACACACTGCTGTGTGTTTTCATTGCTTAAAATTTACCTGCACTTCTGTGCTTTCTTCTGCAATACAATATTTTCACTCTGTGTTTTCATTCGCTGCTGCGAATACGGGTTTTTACTCCTCCCTGTGTGCAACTCACACTTCACACATTTTTATTACAAGCTGTATTTTTTTTAATCGCTCCCACGAAGTGAACTATTTCTCCTCGTGTGCTTTCATGCATTTCATCTTCGCGCTGCAAGGGTTGCACTATTTTTCATGTGCAAAACTCATTCAATACAATCCCCTGTTTTTTCACATTCTTGTGCTGCAGACACAGATCCCCTTTTTATGTGCCATTACATAATGCCCGCGCACAATACGATCTCCGTGTGCTTTTTTCATATATCAAAAAAGGGTCAACAATTTTTAAAAACATATATTTAAAGAAAAAATAAAACTTACGCCCATACTCTTATTTAACTTCGCCGTAGAACATTTAACACGTTACCAAAATCATGACAATGTATTTAACATGAGGTATGGGTTACGGTCCACGCTTCATTAATTTTTGACAGGCCGTATGTACTTCAGACAGATTAAACTGCGCAGTACTTTCCCGGAGATCAAACGGCGGACAAAAAACATGTTCAATCGGACGGATATTGGACAGGGTGAGCTGACCGTGTGATACCTTCCAATGGAGGCCTGAGGCTGATGTCAGGCGAGCGTCACTGCTGGACAGTTGTCAGCTCCAGATTGCATCGGAGCTCGTTGCACGGAAACTGCTTTACGCTGAAGGGTGGTGCGATATGATCCTGCCGGTTTCGATTTGCCGCTGGGTGGTTTTCTGTCTCCGTTGACTGCTGACCGCACGCCATTGCTGCTAGCCTCCCGCGCACAGGGGAAATTACCAGTTTCCAACACTCCCCTTTAATTTCACCTGCTGGGCATTCAGTTTTACCCAAACACTTCCTCAACTCCTTGACATGCTACTGTTGCAAAAGAGTCTTCCTCTTAACAGAGGGATTCACCACTATCTATGCTGAAAAGCATCTTCCTCTAAACTAGAGGGATTCACCTATCTATGCTAAAAAGCATCTTCTTCTTCATAGAGGGATTCTCCAAAGACAACAAATCTTCCTCCTAAGAGAGGGATTAACCTGAAACTGTGCTTAAGAGCACCTTCCTCATGACAGAGGGATCCACCATAACAATGTGCTGAAGAACACCTTCCTCTTGATAAAGGGATACACCTGTGACTATGCTGAAAAGCATCATCCTCATGATAGAGGGATTTACCATGTGTATGCTAAAGAGCATCTTCCTCTTGTCAGAGGGATTTACCATGACACTGTGCTGAAAAGCACCTTCCTCTTTAATAGAGGGATACACTAAGAACTTCACTTCCTCTCACGGAGGGATTACTACCAAACATAGCTGTCCATTACCTTTCATTTCTTCAACAAAACTTTATGCTGCTGCATATTCTCTGCTGCACTGTTGTGCCATCTTCTTTGCTGCGTCTACCCCACACTACTGTGTCTTCACTTGCTGATGTGTCGCTGCACTTCACTTACTTTTCTTTGCAAACTCTGCATTCCTGTGCATTCTTCAAAGAGATAATACTTTGTCTTTTCTGGAACAATTACTCTGTCCCACCTTACAAATTTACACTGCTGTAAAGGAAAAAATTTCTTTTCCATCTACTGCTGTCCAAAAACTTCAAGCTGCTGCCTTTTCTTATGCACCTTGTTGTCCATGCCCATAACCATAGACTCTGTCATCCTGGGTTTTATTGGCTGCTCCGTTGCCTCTGCAATTTGCACTGTGGCTGCCTTTTGTTTCATCACACTGTTGTGTGCCCATACACTAACTCTTTACTCTCCATTACTTTCTCATAGAGAGAAATCATCCTCACGCTGGGGCTACATTCTCCACACAACAAAAATTAACACGAACTGCTGCCTTTTCTTCTCACACCCTTGCTTCACATAATCTTAGTCTTCATTTAGTTTCCTTTACCCGATACACTGCTGTGCAGTTCCTTTCAATTTTTTCTGCTGCCACACATTATCATTCACCCATGTGCATTAAAAATTTGTTGTCCCTGTTTCTCTTTATGTATCTCTTTGCATGCTTCCATTGCTATGCATTTAAATGCATGTGCTCCATAACAAAATTCAAAATCTGTTGTTTTCTGTTCTATCTTCCCACTGCTGTGAGGGTCTCCATGCTTTGCACACTTTTCTTATTGCGCTGCTACACTTCACATTTGAGCGCTGCCCCTTTTTCTTCTCTGCTGTTATGGCAGATTTAACTTCATGTTTTCCCTTTAAAAAAAACTCTTCATCAAAGAGTGACTGTTAAGACAGTTCAGCAACAAAAAATTACAAGCTCTCCTTTAATGTACGCTTGTCTTCTTTTGGCAGATTTTTCTCAAAATAAATTTAGATCCACTGGGGAGTTCAAGGCATTTTCAGATTGCCTTTCCTTCCTTCTCCATACTTGTGTAACTTTCTTCTTTTGCATGGGTC
>APFE031752187.1:0-11954 GCA_000404065.3 Pinus taeda | reverse complement strand
TGGACTACTACAATAGCGTTGGACTACAGGTAGGATCTAAACACTTGATTTCTTATATGGTAAATGCATATTTAGAGAAGGATTGTTCTTAATTGTATTGTTTGTCACTAGAAAGCCTTAAGCTTCTAGGGAGGTTGGTTTTGTCCGCAAAATTGACTCTTTCCGTCTGACAAGGACAAAAAGAAAAAGGTTGTTATGTTCATATAGATGCACAATAGTAAAGTGTTTGATTAGATCAGATTGCATGTTTAGGTTAGTTAGGGTTTCACATGTGTTAGCTTAGAATTATTCTGAGGCAAGATCTCTTAACAAATAGCTAGATGAGTGGTGTGTTTTAAGCATTTATTTCAGTCTTTCATTGTTGCAATAGATAATATTTCAATTCTCTCAATTAGGATAAAATTCCCCTTTTTCCATTGGTAATCAAACTTATTCTAAATAAATAAAAGGCTGGTTTGAGAAACCCTAGTGGTCTATCGCCCACCTCAACAGTGACAAAAGAGTGGACCCATTGTATCTATTTGTGTATATAACAATTTCACCTCCAAGTTTGTACAAACCCCGGTTGAAGTAAATTTGGTATCCCCACGAGTTGCAGCATTCTTGTTGCAATATTGGTACTCATCAACCTCCAAGTAACTGAAGGACTCATACAGAGCATTCATTGAATGGGAGCATCCTCCCTGACTTTAGGAGGGATACAACAACCCATTCCTATTCCTAGAGTTGTAGGAGCAAGCCCAAAAGGAGAAAGCTCAACTTGGAAAGGTCTCAAGGGAGCCAAATCAACCAACTTAGCCAAAATCTTATTAGGATAAGGCCTAGCCCCAACAAGCATGATGAATATTTAGGAATTTTTTTTACTCTCAAAGGCTTCCATTTCCATGTCATTTTGCTACTCTAGATTTTTTGGTTTTTGCCACGTTCTTTTTGGTTTTTTTGTCATATGGCCAATGTATTGCACTTAAAATCACTTAGAGACCATTTGGTTTCCCTATAATGGGATGATGGCTCTCTCTTCGTAACTCAATTTTTTTGTTTGTGCTATTGTTCACACAAGGTTCAAAACTCTAAGGGAGACCATATGGTTTCCCTTTCATGGGTAGGCGTTCTCCACAGGGTTTCTCTGTCCACAATTTTCTCTAGGACATAGACATTTCCATTAATTGAAGTTTATATTTTATGTACATTTATGATAATATAATTTTTTTTGACTCGCCTACAAAATAAAATAAAATAAGAGTTTGAATTTTTAAAGGAAAAGGAAAAAAAATACTTTTTTCATTGTATTTTCATCTTAACTCCTTGTAGGTTTAATCAAATCTCAAGTGTAGGCATCCATTGGGTGAGCAATTAATTCTACATCCAATGAGTACCCACTTTGAATTCTTTTGAGTAGACCCACATAGAATTTTTTTTTTTTACAGAAAATAATGTGTTTTTTTAAATGTATTTTCAATTTTTTTTGGGTGTGGATTTACTGAAAATTATATTGAGTGTGCACCCATTGGATGTGAAATTAAATTCCTCATCAAACAAGTTCTTACACTTGACATTTGAGTAAACATGTAAGGAGATACACTAAAAATACATTTTAAAAAGTAATTTTCTTCTATTCCCTCCCCAAATATATACCCTTAGGGATGACATCAGCATCTTGAATCTTATTGGTTCTTTTAAAGTTGATTTTTTAGTAATTTTTTTTTTTGAGGCCCATTTTTTACCTCAAAATTCCACTAATGCACCAAGCATACCCTATGTGGAAATCATCAAGGTATCATAGGATCACACTCACTTGACTCAAGGGTTGTGGAGCGAGTAGCCCACAATATTTGCTTAATTATATGAGAAGAAAGAAATAGATAAATGTGTGTGTGTAAGAGAGAGAGAGAGAGAGAGAGAGAGGAATTTATAATTAATGGATGATATTTACAATGAAGGCACTATATAAATATTCCTCAAGAAAACACATTGATACCTTTTCGTAAAGGGTTATATCTATATAGTTATTATTATTAACTTAACTATGTTCATTTTAGTCATGTAGCTTTAGCCCAAGTGATTAGGAAAATAATTTGTTATCCTCTCCACCTAGTTTCAATTCCAATAGAGATACATGTTGGCTCATTGTCGTAAGGCTCAAAACGTACACATCCCCCTTGAAAAGAGTCCATTGTGGTGGGGTTGAGGTATCTCGACTCCTGCTAAGTCAACAGCTATTTATATACCTGGATTGTGCATTATTGGATATTCTCTTGGTGTTATAGTGGTAGTGAGAAGGTTTGGTCTTGGGCCTTGCCCATATTACTCCAATGAGTTATTGATTCACCATGGTTAAAATAAACTATGTTCCTTTTATTTTTATTATTGAATCTTATCTTTATTATTATATTATTTATTACTTATCTTAGTTTTTATGTAAGTAATCGGTTTCTTGTGGTTTAATAAGGCACTTGAAATTGTGGAAAGTAAGGAAGTTGTGCAAGGTGTTCACAACGTCCATATTATCCTAGTCATGTTTTAAAAGTGGGATAGACACAATTTTGTGGATGACATGTGTAGTGTGGAGGGATATGGAAGGACTAGTAGAATTCTCATGGAAGGGTTAACAGTGATGTCAATTTCAAGAATTATGGAAGTTCTAGGATGATTAGGTTGTAATGGTTGGGTGGGAAGGAAACTATTCATGTCCATTTGAAATTTCAAGGTGTCCAATGGATTGTGAACATGCACACAAGTTTGTAGACATAAGATATCTATGCATGTAGTTAGTAAAGAGTCGTAAAAATGCCAAGATCAAGAGGTGTAAAATGTGGAAATTGAAAAATATTTCTCATATCTTCCATTATGATTTATGTGGGTGTTGGTGGGGTGATTTGGTTAATGTCAACAAACTCTTCAAAGAATAAGACATGCAAAACTTGGAAGGAGGTCCCAGGTCAAGAACTAACGTTACCACATCATCTCAAATCATCTCTACAAAGTGTACATGGAAAGAAATTACATCAAAATTAATTTTTCATATGGGTCATAAGGAGGAATAAGAAAAAAAATTTCCATCAAAATCAAATGTTTATTATCATTAGTCATGTTATCATATACATGAAAAGCAATGAGAGGAATTATGTCAATTCTAGTAGCTAGCTTACTCATGACCAAAATAACTAGAACTAAACATGATTTAGGGATTTGCATAGTTTCCAAATTATATTTTATTCTTAAATAGTAAGCATGGAGGCACACATGGGTGGAGGGGAGAAGGGGGTCTTTGAACCTAAATTAACATTGTCTTATAAGTGAAATTATATACTACATCAACTAATTTCTCTATAATAACTTTTAAGTCCTTAATATATGGTTTGCTACCAATATTTGAGCAAACAAAGTTAGAATTGCGAGTGAGAAAACAATTGTGGAATCAATGTTATAAATTCAAATTCGAAAACTATAGAATGTATTGCATAAAATATTCCCAATGTCTTTGGCACATAACCTAAGATCATAAAGATGATAAATGTAATGCACACTACTAAAGGTGGTAACCACGATGTCTTTCCATACATACCCAACTATATATATATATATATATATCCCATGATAATCACTTTCCTATGCGATGCACTAAGTGATGCACTATTTTCCTCTATACTTCAACCCCATATATGTGTAAGTACAATTGATCACAATCATGGGAGAGATTTTTTTATATGTAATATATATGCACTAAATTAAAATAAGAACCAAGCAACTACATTAGTTCACGAATGTAGGAAAATAACTCAGTAAATAAGGCATTGATGTCATTTACAATAGAAAATTAAATAAATATCTTATTTCATTCATGTTATACTATATGTAAAAAATATGCCCCATGCTTGTATTTTCCTTTACACAATATCGATCACTCAAGGATGCACTATTTAGGTCTATACTTCAACCCCAAAGATGCATAGGTACAACTAATCATGATACACTAGCACATAAATACACATGTACAAAACAAAACAAATTTAAAATACATTGAAAAGCATAGGATATAAGAGTGCAAGGGGATTTTAGCTTTACCATATTGAATCCTCAAATTAATTTCCTATTATATATCATGTTGAATCTTCTAATGATTTTCTTATTAAAAATTCCAATTCCATGAAAATTTATCACCTTTGTAACATTTCACACAATTGCCAAATACAAATTTTCCTTAGCCCTCTTTAGATATATGTGCAACTTTCACAACAAGTTTATGGCACACAAATTATTCCTTGATACATTGCATTTATTAAATTTAATACACAACTAATCCTTTCTTAAAGCATCAGATGTCGACCTTAAATGACACAAATTTTCTTCTCTTATCTTACTAAAAACTATAATGTCATTCAAGTAGACAATTGCAAATTTACTAATGTACAAATGGATAGAATTTGTAAAAAGAGCTTCGGCGTAAATCACATAAGAAAATTATTGTCGACGCGTTTCGAACCAACTAGTGTGGTTCATCGTCAGGATAAGTTGAAGAAACAGATCAGGCTTTAGCAATTTAAATAGGCTGAGTAGAGACTCTAACGGCTACATAACAGCTATATTTGACTCTAGGACCAAGGCTATAAATAAATTAAATCTTATTATTATTTATTATTTTAATTATAGAGATGAGAGAAATTAGGTAAGATTAATAAATAAGCGGATACCAAGAACATTATTTGTTTAAATAAATTACAGGTTATTTATAAATTTTTAAGAAATAATTTAAGTTATATAAATTAATAAATAAGTGATTTACGTTATATATAATAATAAATCTATTAATAATAAGATGATAATATTATATTTCTAGAGATATGAGTAAATTAGGTTAGAATAAAGGAGCTAATATAATTAAAAGAGATTTATTGTTAAATAACGAGTTGTTGATGGTTATTTTCCATTAAGTTATTAATGTTAGAATGACATATTTATAATGAATAATTTAGGATGTATATTCTTATAAAGTTATTTCTTAAATAAATATGTTATAAAGTTATTTCTTCAATAAATATGTTTTAATTAATGGTTATTTTCCATTAAGTTATTAATGTTAGAATGACATATTTATAATGAATAGTTTAAGATGTATATTCTTATAAAGTTATTTCTTAAATAAATATGTTATAAAGTTATTTCTTCAATAAATATGTTTTAATTATTGCTGGTAAGCCGATCATAAGGGTTAATTTGACTAAGAGAAGAAATAATTTTATTTTATACCTAGATATACTTATATATATATAAGCTATCATTAAGCGCATAGCTTTTTATTTGGAGGCTATCACACCTAAAATATAAATAAGATTAGACGCAAGAATACATCATAATTTTAATAATAATAACCAACTAAGTTAAAATACTAAAACTGGAAACAGGACCTATCAGAGATAAAATCTATAAAAAATAGATTAGATTAACGCTTAAGAAGACGCTAATCATAAAAAGAGACAGGAGGAACCTGGAAAAAAAGGGGAAGAACACAATGCTTGAAAGAAAAAAAGGAAAAAAGGAAAAAGCCTTGCCCACCCAAAGAAAGCCCGAGGGGGGGGGGGGGGGGGGGGGGCGCGGAAGAAACCCTAAGACGACAGCGCAGGGATCCAACTTCTACTTACCTTCCACCCATCATCTCGGCTGAGATTGATGGGTCTTTGCTCAATCTCGACAGCTTCCCTTAACTTGCGATGATGAAACCGGTCTACCTTGGCAATGACTTTGGCCTCCTCTATGCAGACATGATGCTTAGTCTTGTCCACAGACCTGAGGATTTTATTCTACCATGCCTCAGGTCTGTGGACACAATTTCAGATCTTAGGAGGTCGGAATCACAGAGAAACAACAATTTCAAGATATTCCTATCAACAAGATCAAAATCAAGCTCTAAAAGGCATGTATTTTTAAATTTGTATTTTTGTTTGAAAAATTAGTTTTAACTGATTCAAACAGCATAGTAAAGCATATATATCATTAATTGGTTCCAAAATTCCTCCTAAACAAAAAAATTCTACACCCATTAATCCCTCAAAAAACTCTACCATGACACATAAAGAGGAACAAATGCAACATGGTATATCAAAATTGTGGGAACAATTGCAACAATCCTCACTCTCATAAAGAGAAGTCATGAATGCTAAGATGGATGGTTTAGAAGAAAAAATAAAAACAAACATAAATTTTAATATGGATGTTTTAGAAGAAAAATAAAAGAAGGCATGGAAGGTTTGAAGGAAGGTTTGACAAAGTTGTTACATGAAATGATTCCTAATCGTGATAAGGTAGTCCATGAAAATCATGATGAGAACAAAATAAATGTGAATCTTGATTTTAAAGACTCTAATTTTGGGTTGATGACCCACCACATTCCAAAAATCGATATGAAGAATTTTGATGGCAAGGATCTCGTAACATGGATACTACATATGGAGAAATTCTTTTATCTACATGATTTGTCACACACACAAAAGGTGTGCATTGCATGTTTATATTTAGAACCCAATCAGTTTGTGTGGTCTCAATGGCTTTGTTCTCGTAAATCAATTGTCACATGGAATTTTTTTATGGAGGAATTGGTAGCACATTATGAGGATACAAGAGCAATACCTTCTTTAGCCAATTGATAAATCTCAAACAAAAGGGTTCAATGGAATAGCACATTTAGGACTTTAAAAGATTGAATATCAAGGTAAATAATATTCTAGAGGGGCATATGATTGATGTCTTCATAGGGAGTTTAAAGGATAACATCCAACATGAGGTTCACCTTTAAGAACCCAATTCATTGGAAAATGAATTTAAGGTGGCAAGAAAAGTTAAAAGAAAAATTATGGAAACAAGTAGGTATACCACTCACAACAATAAAGATGGAAATACTGTTGCTCCTAGCCTCCCACACCATATAAGGTTGACACCACAACAATTGGAGGAAAAAAGAGAAAAAGGGAACAAGAAATTACGAGAAGAAATTATTTTACATAGATTGTGAAGAGGAGGAAGAAAAGGAACAAGAAACATCAAAAGAAGAGGATATAAACCAAGAACCAACCCCAAAGAAAGAAGAAATGAATCTAACCATGTCTTGTAATGCATTGGTAGGAATTACCAGTCCTCAAACACTCAAGATAGAAGGATATATCAAGAAGAAAAAGGTAATATTGGTTATTGATTCAAGTAGTACCCATAATTTTATTCATTGTAAGATAGCCAAGGAAATGAATTGCTTTATTTATCTAGCACCAGAGTTTCAAGTGATGGCTGCAAATGGAGGCATTACAAATTGTTCAAGGAAGTGCCATAACATCAAGCTAACCATGGGGGGATATGTATTGAATAGCCCAATACTTTCCATTCCAACGGGTAGTGTTTATGTTTTATTAGAGTCCAATGGTTACAATCTTTTGGGGACAATAGCTTTTAATTTTCAAGAACTTTTCTTGAATTTTTTTATGGGAAGGAATGGAAATTGAATTAAGGGGTATGGAAGGAGTCCAAAATGATAATCATCTCTAATGGCATGACAAAGCTTTTGAAGAAAGAACAACGAGGCATAATTGCACAATTATGTTCGCTAGATGTTCAAACATTGAAATCATCAATTTCTCCATATCTCCAAAGAGCCCTGGAAACTCATTCCAAGCTATGTGAGACTCCCAAAGGTCTCCCACCTATTCATGATCATGATCATGTTATTCACTTGATTCCAAGATGTGTTCATATAAACATTAGGCCTTACAGATATCTTTATGCCTAAAAGAGTGAAATTGAAGGTATGGTTGTAGAAATGCTAGAGTGATGCAAAGCCAATTTCGGGCTTCCTACCCACAGTTCCTAGACCTTTCCTCAAAAGGCACTTCCTTATCCTCTCAAACTTAGGGAAATAAATCCATTTTTAAAAGTAAAGTGGGAGGTAAATCCCACCAAGTTCAAGAGTTGTTCAAATAGTCCCCGAGCCAAAATATGCATACAAATGCATAACCCAACTAATAATAGAACCATTATGACCAAGTCAGTTTATATAAATACAACAAAGGGAATACATTAAGCCAAAACCTAAGAACCACTGCAATTGTAATACAGAAGCGTGACCCTTTTTCAATTCTTTAATACTCTTTTGCTATTTTGGGTTCTTTATGCTTTGATCCTTGAAACCTTCCACATAACCAAGTGCATAAAAATACTGGAACTACCAATGTCGGCCTTTTATTAACTATTCATTCTTCAAAATTCCTTGCTAAATCCTTTCTGAGTGGTCCACTTGCCATGCAAATTGGCTCTTAAAACTTTGCTGATGAATAAAAGGGTCACGAAAGAAACTTTTGGGCTTAATCCTCTGGGCAGGGTCTACTACTCAACTCAAGGTCGCTCATAAGCCTTCGATCCTCTTATTATAATTCTAGTTGGTCCAACACAACCACATGAGCCCACTTCACACAGCCCACTCCATTTCAAGCCCAACATTATTGGGAATTTCTTTTAATAAGTCATCAGGGTAAACATTTGGGTGGGACCCACTACTCCTCTGCTTCATAACTCTAGCCCACTCTACTCCTTAAACCTTACCCTTCTCCTTTCAACTTTCGGAGCCTAATCTCCAGCTCAAACCTCTAGAGGGGTCCACTTCGCCACGTAAGCCCAGACTTTGTCATCCCGACGCTCCTTTTTTTGGCTATATGTCTTTGATTTTCATGGCGAAACCTTTGACCCAATGCTATGAATTATGCCTCCCACTCTGTCAAGTCCCATCTCTTAGAATTGTTATGTGACATACTTCCATCGATCTTTAAAAGAAAGTAAGTGTTGTGCTCCTTTTCCTATCTTTGACTCCTCTGTTCATAGATTTTATATTTTATGGCTTCCGTTACGCCAATCTGATCAAAATAGATCATTGATCCAATATGTTGATCAATTGATCAATTAAGGACTTTTACCACTGAAAAGGGACTCTTGTCTTTTCTTCTTTCTCCCTCCTGAGCTTAATTTTGTATCCTCTGCATACTCCTATGTGCTTACCTGAGCTTATCTACAACACATTTGCACTCAATATAACCTATAAGGCTCTTTTATACACAATCAATGAAATATTTCCACATAGATCAATCCAAAACACTTGAATAAAATAGTTATTTTGTTAAATTACTTCTCTATACAGAATATAGAAAGGTCCTCAGCTTGGTCTGATTTACATAAAATTTCCCTCTCTACCCTTTTTTCCTAACTCATGTACTCTCTAATCTCCTCTCCACACACTTCTACTTCTATATCCTGTTGTAATGAAATGCTACAACACCCTCCAAACTTTTGGCTTACACTCAATTTCAGAGCCTTCCTTGGTCTTGTACATTGTTGTCACAAACACCAAAGCTTATTTCATGAGCTTTCTTGAAGCATTTTGCTCCCTTTTACATGCTGGGTAAACTGTCATATTTTGGCATGATTGTTGTTGCACAATGTGTGAAAGCCTAAAATGATAGTTTCAAGGGGTTATCTTTGTGTATATGAGTTATTATAACTATGTAAACATATATAGCACTCATTCACAAAATCTTGACCACTCTTGTACAAGTGTCGTCACAGTCGTCCCAAATTCTATCTTAAGTGGTGGACTTGTTGTAAATGGTCGTAAAGTGGTCACGCAGAGGGAAATTCATGGTTTATGTGTCATGTCTTATCTATTTTGTTGTGTCATCAAGTATTCTTAGTGTGAGATGACAGTTAAAATCATATCACTGTTCACATCACTCTAACCGGTCTTACACTCAACCATTTATAAGAAGGCTTCCCAACTAAGCAACTTGGCTTCACAAATGAAAGTACTTTATCACACCATGGAAATATCATGAAGAAGGATATGAAGGATGGAATATTGCTAAAAGACAACCTGTAGCTGAACACACAAGATGATCAATCAAGAAAAGAAAAAGGGACATCAGTTTGCGTTCGCAACTCAAGACTTAAGATCATTGAAGATTCCTTATCACCAAGTCATACAGAGGTGAAAAGAAGAAGAAGGCACTCAACACTCAATAGAATCAGTGGCTTGACATTGCCACATCATCATGCATTCCAAGTCAGCAGTGTCATGTCATGAGTAGTCACATGCCACACCTTATGGCCAATAATGTAACATATGTTTCAAAACTGTATTGCAAAGTGAAAGTCCAAAGGACATGTGTGGAATACGAAGATTGATGTAAAGTTAAAAAGTCATAGGAAATCAAAAATCCATGAGTAGTCAAAGGGTCATAAGGAAGGGGAAGCATCACCCCTTCGTTATATATAATCCCTCATTATGTGAGCAAAGGACATTTGACCTTGGCTCCTCCTGCATGGAATTAGAGAGACATATTAGCGCTTTTGAGGAGCAAGGAGTGGCTCCAATGCTCCATTATTGGAGATAGTGATGTTCATTGTATACATGTATCTTGGAATTTTTACTTAATATCAGAATCCATATGGGTCAACACGTTCTCCATGCATGGATTATGGATATTTGTAAGACTATTGTGTGAATGTTTGTAATTCATGTTTTATTTCGTATGTGCTAAAATAGTTGAACTATTTCAGTTATTTTGGTACTTATCATATTGAGAATTTTTTGTAGTTGTTGTTATCTTTGTCGCATCCTCATGGACTATTCTGCTGGATGTTAGACATATCTCCCTTGTCATATTGGTTTCAATGACCATCACATCTTTGTGGACTATTCCACTTGATGTTGTATGGACCCTTCTCATTCATGTGTGTCTCTACTAGGGTGGTACTACTACCTCTCTCTTAGAGGCTCACTTTTCCTCCCCTCTGCAACAAAATAACTTTGACACACATATGATCGAACACTCACCATGCACACCCCCCTTGTTTTTTGAAGGCACCATACACTCATCTCTCTTTCTAATAGTTAGATCCAAGGCATATATTTAAGACATATGACAATTGAGTCAATATTCTAGACGGGGCTCCTACTCCAAACTGTATGAGGTTTAATTAGGACTTCACATTAGGGATACCCCTTAGTTGATGGATTTCCATCACTATGATCAGTGGTGCTATAAGGGGGCCAAACATTAGGTTGCTCCCGTTGAGTCTGCTCTAAATCTATTATCCAAAATGGATCTTCCTCAAATCATAATCTCAGGATGGTTTTCTAAAGATCTTAAGCTTACCATCCCTACGAAAGTTTTCCATAAACTGTCCCAATTTAAGTTTGATGGTGAGAATAAATTAACTCTTTGTGAACATCTGTTTCAAGTTGCCCATTTTTTTATTTTCTAATGGAATACATTGCAAGGATGTTATGGCTAGATTTCTCACCCTCACATTTGAAGGTTGTGTTAAGAGATGGTAGCAGAAATTACCCATTGCTTCAATCCATTCATTTAACCAGCTTGCAAAGGAGATTCATAAAGAATTTGATAGGTATGATTACCAGGATGTTATTAAACAAATTAATCAACTAAGAATAAAGCCTAATGGATCAATTAATGATTTCTCTAATCATTTCTTTCAACTTTGCTATGAATTTTTTGAAGAAATGGATTGGTATTTCTTTAAAAAAAAGTTCAATAATTTGGTTCATATATCTTTACATGGTGAATCCAAACCACCTGATGTTTCTACTTCCCCAACTCTTGTAAATCATGAGACACCTCTAATTTCAAAGGAGTAATTTACTGCTCCTTTTTTTCTTTGCCCTCCTCCTTTTCGAGTTTCGATGAAGGTGTCTTCATGTGATGATAATAAAATTGGGGCAATATTCTTATCAAATTCCTAATCCGTATTCTCATTCCTCTTCTACTTGTCCTAACTCAGATTCAATGGAGAAAATCCCATAATTGATCATGAAGCCCATGGTGAAGACTAACTCCTCCATTCCGCAGGATGATGTTACTATTCATAATTCTAGTCTTGAATCTGATTTAGATTTCCGCTATCCT
>APFE031752183.1:0-11908 GCA_000404065.3 Pinus taeda | reverse complement strand
ATATGGATAATATGAAAGTGCGATTATGTATGGAGTGATGATACTTGTGGTATGGTTCTCATATGGAAGGAAGCAATTATTATTACAACTGTAATTGAAGCAATTAGTTTGTAGTTTGGTGGAGTACCCTTCTATTTGATTTTAGGAGTGCATTCAACAATTTAAATTGTTGGAAAATGGTTGATGGAGTATTGGAATTACTGAACAATCTAATAAATTCTACTGTCGATATTATAGTCATGATTGATAAAGCCATTCTCAGAGATATTAAATTTGGTCTACAAAATGCATAAGAGAAAATTGAGTTTTTGCAGCTTCACAGTTACATCAAGATGACAACAAGATGAGTTACAATAGGGTAAGCATCTTTCTCAACTATTTTTTTGTTCAAAACAATCCTCTATTTGTGGTTGAAATAGATACCCATAAGCTACCAATAAGTGATCAAATCAGTGAACTTGACATTAATTCAGATCAAGTGATCATTTCAAAAGCAGATTTGGATGTGGATGCAGAGGTTCAGTCTGCGCTTCCCAAGCCCATCATCAGACCTTGGGAAATGCTTGTCGACAACAAGCATAAAACATGTCTTGGATATGACAAGGAGGTGTCCTTTCATACTCCAGATTAGTCAAAACCCATCAAATTTCAGAGTGTTGGATTTCCTCAAGACAATTCATCTTCACCTGTTCTTGCTCCTCCTCCACAACAATAGATTGTGAAATGCCAACATTGTGACGGAGTTGGCCATGTGAAAGATCATTGTTTTGACCTTCATCCGTGTGAGCATTGTGGTCAGCGCAATCATCATTCAAACAGATGCCTCAGAAACAAGTCCCCTGCAAGAATGAAGATTCACCTTGGATGGATCATTTCTTGGCAATGGGCTTCAACAACTAAGAAGATATTTCAGTCATATGTAATAATTTATTCTAGAATATTAAAAATTCTTGCATTTTATTTTTCTTCATCCTCTCACCTTGCATTTGACAAGGGGGAATTGATGGTCATGTGCAAGCTTCAAAGCCACGTCAAGCGAGCTTGAGCCACAACCAGAACTTGTTGCATGAGCCTACAGCCAGAGACAACCATACCTAGATTCAGAGTTGTAGCCAGAGACAAAGAAGCCCATAAGCATGCCTTTGGTTGGCGGCCTTCCTTAAACTACTGCAGTTGAAGACTTGCATTTTTCCAGGTGGAAGGTCTCCCTCTTCAAAGCTTTAAGGAACACTTCCTCTAGCAAAAGACTTCAGCTTCTTGCCAGATTTGGAAGAGTTCCGAGGATCGCACTAAGCGTTCCAGGTTGAGACCCAAAGGTCTCTCTTTTCACAAAAAATGGGGAGCACTTCCTCTACCAGAAGACTTCAACTTCTTGCAAAATTTGGAAGAGTTCCAGGAATTGTACTAAGCGTTCCAATGTTGCTGGTCATCCTTAAACCATTGTTGGTTGAGACCTCAGGTTCTCCCACCTTATGCCATGATTTTCAGAGAGGACATTCATCTTATTGTTGCTATGCATTTTTGCACATTTTGTATTAAAACTCTCTTCTTGGACTCATATACCCCTTCGGATTAAGGGGGGGATGTTGGACACCTAATTTGCTAAGATTTGGTGTGGAATGTGAACAATCACCTGAGTCCAAGAGACCACTTGGTATGTGAAGACCAAGAGTCACAAGGAAATGTATAAATGTATATCATTGTGAATAGAAAAGTAACTCACACTTATCTTAATGTGTTGTCTATTCCATGTATGTGTTTAACAAATAGTGTTACTCCCTTGGTAGGAATGGCTAATGGACGATCGTATTAGGTGTTCCCAACTCCTAAGGGGAAAGACAGTTCCTTGGTACATCCCTTAATCAATAGGTGTCATTTGAATAACAATGTAATGAAGGGTAGAAAGGGTCTCAGGACCATATGTCATGGTTAAAGGGGTAGCAATGATGAGGAAATCCACATTCTGGGCATACAAATGTGAGGAGGGAGAAATCGTGGATGCATGAGTTACCTTGGCCTTTGTTATTCCACCCCTCTTATTGCCTTTTTCTTTTTTCTTGATTTTTCTTTGTATTACTATCCAAATCTTTAAGAAATGAGAGCATGCTTTGAATGATGTGTAGTAGTGGTTACCCCCTTAGAGGTGGGGCAGTTCATTGCCCACTGGGGGTTGGGCCATGCAAGGGTTCCTTTCCATGATGTGGTAGGTAAACATTGGCTTGGAACCGGGTGTTGACCATAATGACAAGTGGTAGAGCTCATGCTTGGCTTTTTCTCACGTGTTATTGTTAATGTCCTGTCCATCTTTTGCATTTTATAATCTTCTCTCTCTTTTGTTTCTTTCTTGTGGCCATGATATGCTTTTTACTTTTCTTTTAGTTGCATCAACTTCGCATAGAAAAATTCCCAAGCCTGACCTAGGTATGTGGACAAGGGGAGGGGTTGTGCTAGAACTCGTGGAGCCATGGTCATGTGGACCTAGAGATGGGAGGAAAAGTATAGGGCTCATAATGTACGGAGGGAGGTGATAATTATGGATTGGGAAAACGGAACCACATTATCACAGTTGGGTTCCCCAAGTAGTGCCCTTCCTAAACCCATGAGCCATTAAGGGAGGCACCACTAGACTAGGATTGAATATTAACCCCACATTCAAGGTGAGGGAACAAAAACATGGTGAAAAGCCACCCTTCTTCCAAGTTATCTAATAATCTAGCCCAAATGCTCAATGAAAAACAAGCATAGCCACCCAATTGCATAATGAATAACATACCTGTCGGATCGGATTTCCCACCTTATAACATGTGCTCTTGACAAATGGATGAGGAAACATATGGTTGATGCAGGTGGCAAAGATGAAATAACACATCACATCAGCTACAAGGTGGTTGTAAGGGGCTTCTAGATGTTGGTTGTATGAAGATGATTAGGAGAAAAATTCTCCAAGGGGTACCCCACTCTTGGTGGGTTACACACCTAAATAGTAATAATATAGTTTCCCCTACTACTATTTATTGAGGGGGCTTGTATGAGAGAAGTGAACCCCACTTAATATCTTATATATGTATCAACAACATCGGGATTAATAATATTTAACTAGACATATACACAAAAATGACATCACCTATTCTCCCTATGCTATTATTTATTAATTCTTGGCTCATCCCTACTATTATTACAATAAGGGCAGAGTTGGCAACCATTATTCTACAAAAAAGGGGGGAGGGGAATGTCGCACCCATGTTGATCCCAATGTATATGTGGTGCTCTTGACTTTTTTGTGGATGTGGTTGTGAATGGTGGTGGCCCTGGAAAGCTAAATAGTTTCATTTGCTCATACTAGTGGAGGCAAGGCACTGTGGAGAAGGACAAACTAGTGGTTCTTTTCTTTTCAATTGGTTTGGGGCATTGAGATATGTTTGGATTGGGACGAAAGAGAGAGACAAAACATTTGTGGCTTTACCATAAATAGATCTTGTGATGAGAGACAAGAGTTGGGTTGCTTGCCTTGTTTCAGTTTGAATATGGATGTCTCTACTACGTTTTATAGCATAATTACGCTTTAGCATACAACACATATATTATATATGTAATTACTGTATCGAGTCCAATCATGAATGAGAGATATTATATATATATATATATGTAATTACACCATTTATGTTACTTTTTGGAGAAGTATCTAGTCTATATATGTTAACTTGCCCTCTAGATATCCTAGGAAGACTAACTTGGATGGATACGACTTAACCATAGATGGATATGACCACCTTTGTGTTGCAGCTCCATCCAGCCAGTGCTCCACCTTAGTGTGCTCCATCAAAAGACTAATTTCACCTTGACCTATCTAATGAGCATGCAGAGGTTCAATATGCCCACCAAATTCTATGCCAGTCAGTTTATAGGTGGTGGCATTATCAATTTCCTTCCTTCTGTTGGTTCTAACAAGTATGCATGCAGTCGCTCCATTGTCCTTCCTAAAACAAAATATATTCTCATCCTTCCTTTCTCTCCTACCATCGAGCAGGCCATCCTTCCATGGGATATTTTCTGAGTGGAATTATGTTGAGTGTAGCAAGCCGCTTATAGATAGAAATGCTAGTGTGGATCCTATTGATTCAGCAGGTTCAACACAAGCAACTCCAAGCCTTATAGTTGTAGATCCTACAAATGCACCAAACAGTTAAATTGCAAGATCTAGTTGAACAAGCAGTAGGAAAAGTGATGAAACATTCCCTTGATGGGTCAAGACACTTTAGATGGCGAAAAGTGGGGTTCAATTGAAGAAAAAGGGCCATTTAAGCGGTTTTGGACATTGTGAATCAACTCCAATTTTCCTTACCTATTGAATATATTATTTCATTCAAAATTAAAGAGCTTCTATTAGAGAGTAAAATTGGGATTTTTGAATGAATCCTATAGTAACACGTATGGATACAATAGCTTGAGTGAACACATACTAATACCGGGACTATATTGATTGGAAATACAAAATGCAACTTAGGCAGAACCAAGGTTAGGAATAGACTCTTCAATTGGTGGGTCATCGACTTCAATGGATTTACTTGGATAAACCAATGTTTAAACTCAAACAATTTATGATGCCATCTCTGACTCTACCTATGCTACCACTAGCTCATATGCCTCTTTGGCTTTAACCTGTGCTACTAAATAGACTACTTTGTCCACCCTAGAAACCAGGTCTTCAAGAAGAGAAACTGCTAGGTTGTCCTTTAACTATTGAGAATGTTGTCATTGATTTGAAATAATGAATCCATACAAGTCAAATCTGTTTGAAAAATGTAGAAAAACATGTGATTTAAAAAAAAAAACCCAATGTTTTGGACTCCAAAGTGAGTCCATCTTTAGGGGAATTCACAATTCACATTGAGATGTTTTGATGTGAAGTAGAGATAATTAATGTCTAATATATATGTATATGTAATTATATGTTTTATATTGTTTTGATCATGTCAGCTTTTTTAGCTCTTAATAACTGCAACTTATCAAATTGTAATTGTTGTCATTGATGTCAAAGCGGGTGCATGTGCAACAGGCACAAGAAGGTGCAAGATGTAGAATGAGTGTATATATCGTCATTGATGTTAAGGTTTGGAGGCCATTGATGTGATGATGTCCAACTTGATGATGCAGTAATGAAACCCTAGCTCTAGGGTTTGGTCTTCCTAGACAATGGACATACCTTGCACTTGTTGGAGTTTCTTGAAGAAGAAAATCACTAAATTTTCCTTTGATACCCTTTCTAGTGGATTCTCCTCATCATGCTGATTCCATTGATGTGTGGAGCATCTCGTGGGCCTTCATCATTTGTGAGATATTCCTAGACAATGGACATACCTCGCACTTGTTGGAGTTTTTTGAAGAAGAAAATCACTAAATTTTCCTTCGATACCCTTTCTAGTGGACTCTCCTCATCATGTTGATTCCATTGATGTGTGGAGCATCTCGTGGGCCTTCATCATTTGTGAGATACACTTAGTTAAAGTTGGTGCACCTAGGTAGTAGTCCAAAACCCCAACGGGATGATGATGTGGTAATATTCAATTGGCTTAGGAAATGTGGCATGATGATGTGGCAGAGTCAATTATGTGATGATTAATTTCATATGGAGGATAATTTCTACTAAGGTGCAAATTTAATTTATCTCATTAAACCTTGGATGGACTAAATTCATTACAGTCCACAGTTTAAATTAAAGGGTTTTGACTTCATTCATTAAAGTCCAAAGTTTAAATTAACTATTAGAATATCTCAAGAAGGTTTTTGGATTCATTTTCGAGAAGGTTTTTGGCTCCACTTTCAAATCTTGAAATTTAAATTTCTCCTCCAAAGGGTCGGCTACCCAAATTTCTCATCCCAAAAAGAAAAAATCTATATAAAGTACCTTGCTTCTCCTTCAAAATTGAAATGAAGTGTGAATTGTGTGATGCTTGTGCATAAGAAGAGTGAAGTATTTGCCAAGGCTGCTTGGGAGCGGGAGTGGAAGCGGGAAGTGGGAGCGAGAGTGACATTTTCAAAAGCTCCTAGGCCGGAGTGAATCAGGAGCAAATTTTTATATAATATATATTTTGATGCATATATGTCAACAAAAGCATGTAGAATGATGAATTAGATATAAAAAGCATAAAAACATGGATTTAACCATATAACATCAATCATTTATAAGTTATAATCTTCATTAACCACGTCCACAAGTTAGTAACATACAACATATTGAGTCTCATGATTCATCAATCTTAAAGTTTCAATCTTTCCAAATTCAATATATAACATTTATCATCATTGATCACTAAAGTTGTACTTGTAACCATTACCAAGTAAGCAAATTATAACAAAGAATATCTAACATGAAATGAAATATTTCAACTTTCAACTTTCACGAAGTGTTTATTCATAATTCATTACCAATGAGTTATAATTGTCAAATTAAAACTTCAAACTTAAATTGTCATATATTGGTTACAAAAAATATCGTAATAAATATGAAAGATTCAATAGTAATAAAAACTACTAGAAACTAGAAAAGACAGGTAAATCTATTATCGAGTGCTTCCTCTGCCTCTTGCCGCACGAGAAATGTCTAATATTTGAAAAGCCCTTGGTGGTCTACTAGGAGTCTCCTTCCGCATAGTCGGACGACCATGTCCAAAATCAAAACCAGAAGGCAGATGAACTCCACGAGAGGATGTAGATGGAGGTGGTAGCAGCAAAGCTTGTGGAACTTGAGCACTGCTACTGGATGATAGGGGTGGCATGGCCACTGTTGTTGCTTCATCATCATCTTTCAAAAGTTTTGTTTCCAATTCTTCTAGATGTAACACTCCATCCTCCAAATTATCTTCCTCTGGGTTGTTGCCCCAAGTGATATATGATGTATCATCATGAGCCCGATCACAATAATGTATCAATAACCTTGAGTTGTAGTGCACAAAAACCAAGCTTTCTACTTGGTTTTCATTGAGGTTGTTTCTTCTCAAATTATGGATGAAGCTATAGGTACTCCAACACCTCTCTTCAGGAGAAGTATTTACAACCTGTGAAAGCACTTTTTTTTGCCAATTTTGCCAAAAGTCTGTGGCCGCCATACATATCCCACCATGTGATAGCATCAAATCTGTCCCTATCTTCCATTGCATTAAAAAAACCAAACACTCCATTGCTAGAGAATTATTTGCCTAATTCAAGACACAATGTAGTACACTCCTCCCTGCCAGGCACCGACTTGTCTAATGCTGTCATATACCCATTTTGTACCTCTAGATCTATATGGGGTTTGGTCCTAACCCCACCCGAAGGTGCAAGTTTTCCCAACCAATATGGAGAGTAGTATTTTGGCGTAAGGACATAGGCCAAGGCATGTAGTGCAACATTGAGTTTATCCCATCGTGCACACACAAAATTGTGAATAATATCATACAAGTTGGGATCTTTTTGTTGAAAAATATCTTTTATTTTCCCAAACATGTTATCCATCTGCTCATACACCTCCCTAATCACTGGTGCATTTGTATCTGCAAAATAAATCATGTTATAAATGGGCTTGGTGTATTGCAAAACATCCCTCAAACATCCCCAAAACTGACCATCAAGAGCGGTCTCCTCCACCTCTTGAAAACCTTCCCTATTAGGTGCGGTTGGAGCCTTGTCCTTTAATCCTTGCCAGTTTTGACATGATACCATGCTAGCCAATGACTCTCTTACCTTCAAAAGGTGCCTAAAGGTGAGGTAATTGCTAGCAAATATAGTATTCACAATCTTCAATAGCTCCAAACTTAAGTGATTGTGAAAAAACCCATGGGTATTGTTATGATTGGTAATACATTTTATCATTCTCTTGCCTCTCTTGTACAACTCACCAATCCATCTATATTGAGGTTGTTTGTTCTTAATAATATCATGCATCAAAAGGTTCATCGTGTCAACCAAACACTCAAACCAAAATATGTTGGGGTATTTATCCTCAATGATTGATTTCACTGTCTTACAATTAGAAGCATTATCAGTGATGACTTGGATGCCATTATATGGCCCAGTACTTTCAATTGTTTGAAGTAATGGTTCTACAATGTTGATGGCGGGCTTGAACTTTTTTGAGTAATCATATGCTGAGAGGGAGACTGCACCGCTAGCAAACACAACAAGAACACTTATCAATGGCTTGCTCGTTACATTTGTCTAGCCATCAAATACAATGGATAGAATGGAGCGCCTCCCCTATGAATCTGCTCCCGAAACATGCTCCGCTCAAGAGTAGATCCAGAGCGAACGACGGAGACACCCTTCTGATTATTTTATATTCTTGCCTGAGACACCACCTATTTGGTTCTTTGACTTCATCGACCCCGTTGGAACACCTCTAGCGAAATATAGGTTATACCAGCATGGGTGACCGATCTTTTCACATCTAACCTTGAATATACTTGCCTATTGAATGCCTCATACGTAAGATAGTAGTACAGAGTTGAGACCTTTCATTTTTCTGTCTTTGTAGCCGCTGGTTGCACATAGGTGTTATCTCTATCAATGTTGAACCATATTTTTCTTTCATGGGTTTCTAGTAGTGCTTAGGGTACCTAAAGCATTGAGTTGGTTACTTGAATCATCTAGTGATGCCACAGAATGAAGGCATCATGGTTAAAAGCCATATTTTAAGTATCCGTGCATACCTTCATCGTGTTCATCCTCATGGGCTTTAATAGGGCTTTCACTCATGCCATGCACCTTCTCAGGCCTTAAGTTTGCATCTTGAAGATCCTCATCATGATCTTCTTTAGATTAATTCCATTTGTCCATATATTCCCTACTTCCTTGATGTTCATCCACACTCAGATTTTCTTCAAGGTCACCCTAATCATCGAATTGATTACATTTTATGGGGATTTGTGATTGATTATAATATTTTTCGTTGATAAGATCAGTCAGAATATCAGAAGTATAGGTTTGGATGGCAAGTTCAAAGACATGATTAGGATCCTTCTCATAAGAACACATTGTTATGTAGATTCGTTTTTTGTGTTGCTCAATGAAACCTGAGCATGAATTCCTTATCCATGTTCTCCAACAAATCTTCACAAAACTCAACATATTGGTCCACAATTTCTTGTAGTTTTTGCAGTTCTTGATCATTGAGTTTTGCAAATGGAGAGTCATGCGTACTCTCTTCTTGACAACATGCCATTTTTCATGATTTTGCATATTAGGAATAAAATGGAGTTTCCAGGGTGAATTAAAAAGATGCCTTCATAGATGCTTGCTTCACCCTATAAGCATTAATTTTAAAGTTCAATGAAGAACTAGGGCTTCGTTCTTCCAATGGAGTCACCAAATGATATATCAATAATGTCGTAAGGGAAACAAGACACACATCTCATGTCCTCGACAATGACGCCAAAATGTTACCGCTAGGCGGAGATCCTATAGAGAAACTACTAGGTCAAGGGAAACAATGGAGAAATAGTCCACTGTCACCTCAACTAAGGCTCCCTACTCTTTACGGACTTTCACCGATAAGAGGAGACTCGGTGTTAGAGGAATCACAAGGAAGGATGAATCTATGAAAGGATAAGAAGTCATTCCCAAGGCCTATTCATAAGAGAGGCTCAATTAAATAGTGTGCTTGCTTCAAAAGCAAGGTGGTGGGCTCTCTAGGAAGGGATAAAGGGATACTCAAGTCTAGGGTTTGGGAATATATTTTGTCAAGATGATTGCTAGACCGGAGAATCCTTATGGAGAATTGGCCTTTATGTGATCTTTGTCAAATTAGAGTTATAAAGTTGCGGGACCACAAAGGACCAAGTGGACCCAAAATTATGTCAAGAGTATGGAGTTGATCCACCAAGGAGAGGCTTGACCTAATCAGGGAGGAGAAGAGGATCAAAGGACAAATTTTATTTTGAGGATTGAATACAATTATCCAAATGAGGACACTAGCAAAAGGAAACCTAGAGCAAGAAATGGTCCTTGAGTTAGGACTTGCTATATCTCGGATTTCCACCATCGGAATTTCTTCAAATTTCCCTAGCATCGTTGTGCACCAAAGGTCGAAGTGTTTTGATGGATACAATGAAAATAAAGTGATGCCCTAGGTGACCTATTAGGGCTAGTCCTAGAAAGAGAAGAAGAAGGCGAGAAAAAAGGGAAAGTGTTAAGTATAGTTAGGATATGAAGTACACTAGCCCAATGAGATCTCCAGTTTTACAACTTGGCCCAAGTCTTGAAAAATCCTATCTAAGGACAATTATGTCTCGTCATGGTAGAATAAAACAAAATAATAAAATCTTTATTGTTAAGAGTGTTATGGGATCTCATCCAATGTTTACCATGTTCACAACTAGGTAAGCAATCATCACAACATGTCTAAGCAAGAAACCTACACATGAGAATATAACACATCAACTAAAATAAAGATTGTGTATGAAGTACCATTTGTGGGTGCACACACAATTTGAAGGTAAGGCATATGAAATGATATACCATGGCAAAGTCATCTGAAATAACTCATGAGTTATGTGAGGCTAGATCCTCATGTATCTAATGGAAGAATTGTATAAATAGACTTGAATAAAAAGAAATAAGTAGGAGAAATCATCCAAGTAGCAGCACTGCAACACCACACGAATGAGAGGGTGGCTCTAGAAGTAGTTACCCTGAAAGGGAAACATTGATGAATATTGAGATCTCATCTTTTGCAACAAACCTTTTTTCTTTGGAATCAAGAGCATGTACATGAATAAATGGACTCCAAACATAAGTATGTCATTACATAATAAATGTTATTTAAACATCGTTACATACTAAATTTTGTTACAAAATAAATAACATTTAAAAATAATTAATAGAAAGACTTAAGATTAGTCATTATATTGGTGATAAAGGTTTAGAACCAACTTATTTGTTGAACATCAAAGAAATGTAAAGAATTAAAGATTCTTTAAAACTAATTAATATAAAGAGTTAAGATTAGTCATTATATTGGTGATAAAGGTTTAGAACCAACTTATTTGTTGAATATCAAAGAAATGTAATGAATTAAAGATTCTTAACCCATTATTGACATATTGAGTTGAGACTTCAAACCATGAAAAACATTTAAAAACTATTATGATCCAAAATTAAGATTAGCCATTGTAGTTTGTGACAAAATGTAGAATAAATCTTTTTATTAAATAATAAAGTGATATAATGAGTTGGATATGTATAATAATTTAGGATATAAAAAATGACATATTTTTATAATCTCACTTTACATGAATAAATAAATTGTATAATTTTAAACGTTATTAAGATTAATTAAAAAATAATTATTTAGGGGCAACCATTATTGACTTCTATTGTGAATGCAAGTTGACTTATCAATGTGAATGCAAGTTGACTCATCACTGTTATTCAAGGAAAACCACACCACATGGTGAACAACCATTACGAGCTTCTATATGTGAATGTAAATTGACTCATCAATGTTATTCAAGAAAAACCACACCACATGGGATTAGCCGCTCTTGGTCCATGGGTCTTAAACCTTTAGACAAACTCTTAACCAAACAAAAGTAAATTTTTTTTTCGAAGGTGGCAAAACCTATCAAACTCAGGTGTCAAACCAACAGTCAGGACAACCATCTCTGGCTGCTATCCGCGAATGGAAAACCACGCCACCTGTAATAACCCGCTGGTGGTCCGTAAGGGAGCAGGCTTTCACTCCTGCCAGATGCCTCTGGGTCTTGGGTCGTTAACCTGTTTCCTTACGTCCAAGGAAGATGATTGTTTCCTTACGTCCAAGGAAGATGAGCTCTTAGCCAAACAGAGGCAGTTTTACTGCATACTCCAGGCCGAATATTATTTTATACTTATATTTACATTATATTATTTTATAATGATTTATTTTATTTAT
>APFE031752182.1:0-29886 GCA_000404065.3 Pinus taeda | reverse complement strand
TTAATTCAAAAAATAATAAATAAATCAAAACTCTAAAACATGAAAACCATTTTATCATAAATCATCAAAATACAAAAAGCCAAAACCTATGTCCCACCCCACTTTCATGCATTAATTTACCCAATGTCAAAAGCCTCTAGATATGTGCGAATGAAAATCAAGTTATTAAAATATATCGGACAGGGCCATCCCACATTTAACCACCGGGGTCTGAAAAGTGGTTTTCACTTTTACCAAGGTTTACAAGTGTCATGTTTCTCTTTATTTCAGACCGCCCCTTCTAAAAACCTCTTACTACCTACCCTGTGAAAACCATTAATTATATTGTTTTGACTTTTATAAAAGTGTTGAAAACCATTAATTATATTGTTTTTACTTCTATAAAAGGGGAGAGAATGAAATTTCATATGATTATGAAATAAATGTTATGCGGACATTTAACCAAGGGAACCCGAAAAGTGTTTTCACTTTTACCAAGTTTTAGAGTTGTCATTTTTCTCTGTATATTAGACCCACACTTCTAAAAACCTCTTACGACCTACCCCTCCAAAAGCCATTAATTACATTGTTTTGACTTTTATAAAAAGGGTTGAAAACTATTAATTGTATTGTTTTGACTTCTAGAAAAACGTCTTACTACCTAACTCTCATAAAACCATTAATTATATTGTTTTGATTTTTATAAAAGTGTCAAAAACCATTAATTATATTCTTTTGACTTTTATAAAAGTGGCGGGAATAAAATTTCAAATGATTATGAAACAAATGTTATGCAAATGGGAAGCTGAGTGAGGAATTCATAGATGGACAGAAAAGCAGTAAAATAATTTTACAGGTATAGGTAACGAATGGAAAGAAAAGGAGTAAAATAATTTTACAGCTATAGGTAAAAATAAATCCACGGTGCAAGAAAATAAATTCATGAGAGAAAATAAAAGAGAAATTTTGCTATCATATGTTTATGAAAGTAATGCATAGGTGAGAAAAAATGAGCTTCATGTAAATGAGTTTTACATATAGGAGGATAAGTAAAACAAGACTTATTGATGCAAAAAGAATTTATAGGTACACATGAACTTGAATTTACAGTTGTAGGTGAAAACCAAAAGGAAGGTCAGTAGAAACAACACATGGTTTTGGAAATTCATCCAAATATTTACAGTAGTAAAAGGAAATTTATAGGGAAGGTAAAAGGAGAGACAAAACATGGTTTTTGAAAACAAGCCATGGATTTTTGAAATAGTACATGGATTTGAAAACATGATGGATTTATAAATCATTCTAGTAAATACTTTGAATTTTGAAATATGAATTTCATTAAAATATATGGAAATATTATTTTAAATATATTATTTTAAATTAATGTTTTTTGACAAAACAAAGTATTCAAAAGACAATGAACAAGGCAATGCACAATTAGTCATCAAATATCCAGAAGGATATCAACAACCTGCTGCTACTTTTCAGGTCCAGTAATCAACAACCGACTACTATTTTTCAAGTCCAGTCATCAACAATCTCTACTTTTTTTCAACTCCAGTCATTCTCTACTATTTTTCAAGTCCAGTCATCAACAACCGTCCTTCACAATAGTTCCAGTAGCTTCGACAATTAATTTCTAGATTTTGGTTCTATTTTGGAATCAGTTTGAGATATTTTTGTAATTAATTCTAGATATTTTCCACTCAAAGATTTTTGTAATAATTTTTATAAATACTTCATAATTTGAAGTAAGAGAGGTTGATATTTGTTTGAAGAAAAGGAATAGTATTGTAAAGCTTCTCAGAGCCACCATTGATAAGATTTTCCCTAATACAGTGCAATCATTATAGGATTCTTGTGTCACTTTAATTGGTGAAGTGCATTTCTCCTTGTTAATTTGTTTACTCACTGTCGTCCATACGTTATTCCTAAGACCTAAATTATTCAATAGAAAGTCAAAGAAAAAAAATATTTTGATGTACACTCTGATTCTGGCTTTGAATAATTTCTATGTTTTGTACTGAAAATTAAAAGCAGAATTCTTAATTGCTCTACTTTTAATTGGATTGCTAAATCTTTTTCTTCTCCTCCATGCCATATATCTTAAAGGATCCAATGAACTTGCATACCTTTCCCTATAAGTTTAGCCTATAAACTCTGCATTTGATTAATCTAAACCTATGACTCTATTTCCCAATGGCCTAATTTCCACTATCTCAACCCTAGAACACAAAAAATCAAACTTGAACCTAACAGCTAACCTAATATTTTTCAGAAGAACATAGCTAAATGAGAGAGAGATATCCCTCTCTCGGGTTGGAAGGGATAGATTGCCAACTCCCAAAGTGGTTTTGTTGTTACCTCTGCAATTATTTCTTAGCCTTATTAAATTACAAAGTGATAACATTTTGGTGACCATTATGGGGAACGAACATTCCATGTTCCTCAGAAAAGTGTATCAAGTTCCAGATCTGATTACTGATGGTGGACAATGATCAAACACAAGAAGGCTAAATAATTCACCTAAAAACTCCATGTTCAAATTATCCATAGCTTCAAAGTTTTTTGTGTGACTCCACTGTCAAAGAATCCATATTTTAGAGCATTCATGGTGACTCCACTACATGTTGATCAAATCACCTACTAAATGAGATGATAGGGTATGTGGCAAATCCTCTATCTTGTGAAGTTTTAAAAGAATTCAAGGATATGTTAGCAGATTTTTAAATTGATGAATTTTTTTCAATGACCATGTTTCATTGTTTGAAATCGAGCAAATTTTCTCCTAAAAGTAAAATTTGTTTTCTTGAGTTATTTCTTGAAATATTTAAGAAGGTTATTGAACTCCTAGATTTTCAAATCCATTCCTATAGTTTCCAAGATCCTAAACAGTTCTTTGAAAATCTTCCTTCTCCAAAAAAAAGAAGAGTTTGTACTTCCTTTTGATTTGCATATTGATGAAGGTTTTGTTTTCGAGCACAACACTGAAACTATATAGTTGAAATCAAGGTTTACCCTTGAGGATACAAAAAAAAATCGTGCATCCTCAATTGATCATTGAAGGCCTAGAGGGTAAACTAGTAGATCATGCCTTTATTGATCCTGTAGCCAACTACATGGGGGTTCTTTTCCGGTTAAGTATTCAACGATGTTCTCATTGTAAAGCCCAGATCCATCATTAGTTGTAATGTCCGGTTAAGTATTCAACGATGTTCTCATTGTAAAGCCCAGATCCATCATTAGTTGCCATTACATATTGTAGATTTTTTTATGTGGACAAGTAGTCGAGATGTTCACTTGATTTTGCTATTAAGGAGTCAAGTTGTCCACTTGAAAATGCCAACAAGAAGTCAAGCAGACCACTTATCACAACAACTACTTGACTGGATTCATTGGAATTTTTGTATTATTTGATTCAGCATGATTTTCAGTAGTTTAGGGTAGCTACCTGTAAATAACCTCGTACTGAGCATCTTTTTCAAGCGTTCTTTTCAGTTTTGTTTGCAGTACAACTTTCAGTTCAATGTATTTCATATTTCAACGTACATAATGGTTCCAATTTTAGTTTGAAGATTTTTAGGCACAAAGGTTTTTATGACAGACGACTTATTACAACAACTACTTGACTAGCTTCATTGGAATTTTTGTATTATTTGATTCAGCATGATTTTCAGTAGTTTAGGGTAGGTAGCTACCTGTAAATAAGCTCAGTACACTTAGCATCTTTTTCAAGCGTTCTTTTCAGTTTCAGTTTGCAGTACAACTTTCAGTTCAATGTATATTTCATATTTCAGTGTACATAATGGTTCCGATTTTAGTTTGAATATTTTTAGTGACAAAGGCTTTTATGACAGACCACTTATTACAACAACTACTTGACTGGCTTCATTGGAATTTTTGTATTATTTGATTCAGCATGATTTTCAGCAGTTTAGGGTAGGTAGTTACCTATAAATAAGCTCAGTACACTGAGCATCTTTTTCAAGGGTTATTTTCAGTTTCAGTTTGCAGTACAACTTTCAGTTCAATGCATATTTCATATTTCAGTGTACATAATGGTTCCGATTTTAGTTTGAATATTTTTAGTCACAAAGGTTTTTATGACAGGTTGCAAATTTGGAATCAGCCCAATGGATTAGGCTACTAGTCTTTGATGTTCTTGGCACCTCACAGGGAGGACGCCATCCCCATCGGAGCCTATGTTAGAGTCCTATAATTTTTATAGGGTCACATGATTATAGAGGATGATTATTATATTTGAGATGTTGTAAATAATATTTAATCCTGCAAATTATTTCCAAGAAGGGGAAATATGAAGCTTAGGGAGATTGTTTCCTATAAAGTTTAGTTCAAAGCATGTTACATGTAATCCCATAAGTAAGTTCTCGAAAGCATATTTCCAATCTGACACTTCAAATTGACATTGAGATGAAAAGAAATATCAAGTTGAAGTTTGCACAAGAAAAAAAGAAAGCCTAATTTAGAAATTATTTATTTTGAATTATTAGAATTAATTCGAAAAATAATAAATAATTCAAAAAATAAAATAAAATATGAAAACCAATTTATCATACGTTAGCAAAATACAAAAATCAAAGTCAAAGCGTATAGCCCACACTTCATTCATGTATTAATTTTCCCAAATGAAAATCAATGGATATTAAAAGATTTCGAGCTCCCGAGCCCATCCGATATTTAACCAAAGAGGGTCCAAAAAGTGGTTTCCCATTTGGCATTTAACGAAAGGGGGTCTGAAAAGTGGACCCCCTTCTAAAAACATCTTACTACCTATCCCCCTCCGAAAGCCAATAATTATATTTATGCGGATGGGAAGCTGAGTGAGTAAGGAATTCACATATGGAAAGAAAAGGAGTAAAATAATTGTATAGGTACAAATAAAATAAGTTGAGTGAGTATGGAAAGAAAGGAGTAAAATAATTATATAGCTACAGGTAGAATTAAATGCCCATCTGATATTTAACCAAAGGGGTCCAAAAAGTGGTTTGCCCATTCGACATTTAACTAAAGGTGTCTGAAAAGTGGACCCCTTCTAAAAACATCTTACTACCTATCCCCCTCCGAAAGCCAATAATTATATTTATGCGGGTGGGAAGCTGAGTGAGTAAGGAATTCAAATATGGAAAGAAAAGGAGTAAAATAATTGTAGGTAAAATAAGATGAGTGAGTTAGGAATTCACAGATGGAAAGAAAATGAGTAAAATAATTGTATAGTTACAAATAAAATAAGCTGAGTGAGTAAGGAATTCACAGATGGAAAGAAAAGGAGTAAAATAATTGTATAGCTACAGGTAAAATTAAATTCACGGGTGCAAGAAAATAAATTTATGAGAGAAAATAAAAGAGAAATTTTGCGATCATATGTTTATGAACATAATGTACAGGTGAGAAAAAATTACCTTCGTGTAAATGAGTTTTACGGCATAAGTAAAACAAGAGTTATAGATGTAAAAAGAATTTATAGATACATGTGAACTTGAATTTGGCCTAGAAACAACACATGGTTTCGGAAATCCATCCAAAGATTGACAAGAGTAAAAGGAAATTTACAAGGGAAGTTAAAAAGAGAAACAAGACATAGCTTTTGAAAACAAGCTATGGATTTTTGAATGAGTACATTGATTTGAAAACATGATGGATATATGAATCATTCAAATAAATACTTTGAATATTGAAATATGAATTTCAATAAAATATATGGAAATATTAATTGAAATATATTATTTTAAATTAATATTTTGTGACAGAACAAAGTATTCAAAAGATGATGGACAAGGTAATGCACAATTAGTCATCAAATATGCAGGACCTCAACAACCTGCTCCTATTTTTAAGGTCCAGTCATCAACAACCTTCAACCATCCTTGACAATAGTGCCCGCAACTTTCAAATTTCCTAGATTTTGGTTCTATTTTTGTAACGATTTTGAGATATGTTTGTAATTAATTATAGATATTTTCCACTCAAATATTTTTGTAATGATTTTTATAAATACTTCATATTTTGAAGTAATAGAGGTTGAGATTTGTTTCAAGAAACAAACTAGTATTGTAAAGTTGCTCATAGAGCTACCATTGAGCAAATTTTCAGTAATACAGTGCAATCATTACATAATTCTTGTGTCATTTTCATTGGTGAAGTGCATATCTCCTTGTTAATTTGTTTACTCTATGTTATCCCTAAGTTATTCCTATGATCTAAATTATTCAATAGAAAGTTGAAGAACAAAATTTGTTTTGATGTACACTCTGATTCTGTCTTTGAATAATTTCTACGCTTTATTGAAAACAAAATTCTTAATTGCTCTCCTTTAAATTGGATTAATGAGTCTTTTTCTTCTCCTCCATGCCATAGGTATTAAAGAATCCAATTAACTTACCTACCCTGCCCGGTAACTTTAGCTTGTAAACTCTAAATTTGACCAATCTAAACCTATGACTCCATTTCCCAATGGCCTAATTTCCACTATCTCAACCCTACAACACAAAAGCCCAAACCCAAACCTAATAGCTAGCCCAATAAGTTTAGCTCGTAAACGCTAAATTTGATCAATCTAAACCTGTGACTCCATTACCCAATGGCCTAATTTCCACTATCTCAACCCTACAACACAAAAACCAAAACCAAAACCTAATAGCTAGCCTAATATTATTCAGAGGAACATAGCTAAATCAGATAGAGTGATCCCTCTCTAGAGTTGGAAGGGCTAGATTCCCAACTCCCAAAGTGGTTTTGTGGTTACCTTTGCAATTATTTCTGAGCCTTATTAAATTACAGAGTGATAACACATGGGACACATATTCCAAGATGGATGTTGAGAAAAACATCCTAGTAGGTGTTCATTTGGCTTATTATGGCTAAGGAAATTGGCAAAGCCATTGGAAAAGGATTTGAAAAGGAAAAGAGGAATTATTTAGAATTTTATTTATGAAAATAGAGGAAAATAGGAGAAAAGGAAGATGAAAGGTCATAGGTTGCATCTAAGGAAAAATAGAGGAAATTGAAGAAAAAATAGGCTTCAATGATAAAAAGGCATATGAGGATCAGTTCACAACCTTTTTGAGTTCAATTTTGGAGTTCTCTCTCTATTCTCTCATACTATTGCACACTTAGAGCATTCTTGGAGCACTCTAGCATTGGAAAAGGAAGGACAAGGAAGAAAAGGAAATAAAATGAAAGAAAGGGAATGTTGGATCAAGCAGTTTCAGCAAGAATACTTGCAGGTAACAAGTTGCCTGAGTGAATTCCTAGTTGGTTTGTGAAGGCATGGTACATACATGTGTGTATTTAGTTCGACTGCTGTCATTGGCATGGGTTTTTCCAGGTGTGACAGTGGTTTCAGCCTTGACTTTCCATTTTCAGATAGTCATGGTGTGATGGGGTTCTTTCATTTGGTTGAGCTTTAGATTTTCGAATGGTTTTGGAACCGGGTGAGGTGGTCTCAGGAATATTCCCAAGGGCCTAGGAATTGCTTGACGAATTTTGACAGGATTGAGGTAAAGCCAGAGGGTGGAGACGGGAAAATTCCTCAAGGTATTAGTAAAAAAAACTCTAAGGTATCCATGCTTGTCTTAGGCTTAGTGATCCCTTGATTGGTTTTGGCATGATTGCAGTAAATCCTAGATGTTCATGTTGTTGTTTAGGCCTAGTGATCCCGTGACCATATTTTTTGAGATTGTAGCAAAACTTGGTTATTTATGTGCTTGTTGGGCCTAAGAATCCCTTGACTAATTTTGGTAGGATTATGATAAAGTGTAAGGGTATAGGTGGTTTAATCTCCAGAAATCCTTGGTTGTTTTGTCTTGAGTCCCACATTCATGCTTGGAAAATGGCATGGGGGTGATTAGCTAAAATAAATATTTGGTTCAGCCTAATATATGGTCGGGTGGTATGTGGAAGTCCTTGACTTGGTTGGGTTTTGCATATGTTAATAAGATATATTTTCCTCTGGCATCCCATGAGTAATTATACTTGTTATTTTGTGGCTTTGATGGTTGTTCTATCATGGCTATTATTATGGTCATACGCTAGTTATAAGCACGGTTTCATAATAGGTTCTAATTATGGCTCTTGATATGTTTGATATGTTGATGAATTGTTAACTAATGCATTAGCTAATAAGTGTTATTGCAGATATTATGAGAGGGAATTAGATCTTCTTGATGATTCTCATATAAGTATTAGACCCCTATGTTTATATATGCATTCATGACCTAGTAACTATAGCAATTGATTTTACTCCATATTACACTGTCACTAGCCCCATGGTTTATATTATACTCAGTCAATACTAATATGTTGGCCCAATTCTATTCTATGCCCTTGGTATTACATTAATTGGCTATGATATGCATGTAATTAAAGCATACATGTTCTCAATATGTTTGACGAAATGACTTTCAAGGTTATGCATGGTTAAGTCAAGCCTCTATCTCAAGTTTGAGTGCTTTTATTTGTGGGTATGTCATTTATGCATCTGAGAAGTTATAGGAAGTTATGGGAAGTGGTTTGGAGGCTAACCTGGAATTTAGGCTCAAAGTCCATTACCACACCCTCTGAAATGCAAAATTTGTGGTTCAACCGCATGGATGTAGGATTATGCATGTGGTTGGAGGCTCCCAACCACATGGATGCCTTGTCATGGGACCAGTTGATGGCTCAAGGCAAGGAAAAGGTAGTCCAAGTTAGGATTTTACAACCTGGGGTGGTTTCTCACTTTCTGAGTGACTTGTATCCCCTGCAGGATGTGTTGAGTTGTTAGTTTTTCATCAGTTGTCATCCCCACTTCCTTAATGGAACCTAAGAGGTCGGGTCATGTCATAGTAGATATTTGTCTCATGTCTACCCCAAAAGTCTGGTGAAAGTGGGTAAATGTGGAAGGGATGGTTACACTGACACTTCAAAGGAAACCTTGGAAGGACTTGAAAAAAATGGGAAAGACAAACTAGGATAGGGAAGCTATTTGAATCTACAGGAATTAATTTAAGTACCCAAATATCTTATAAATATTATTTCTGATACCACCTTCCAATTTTCTGGTAATTGTGTTAGCCAATAACAAAATATAATACTCTTATGTAATGTAGGGTGATGAATTTAGAACTGAAGCAATAGAGGAATACCTCTTGATAGTTTTCAAGTTTGGATTTCAAGCCATAGTTGATCACTGAAAAGGCATTGGGAAAACCCTAGATCTAGTTTGAATGACATGGTAAACAAAAATCAATCAACATTAACCTTTCATTACTTATGAAATATAACCATTGTTGATATCATCCACAAATATAATGTGTCAGTTTTCTTTAATTAGCAGGGAAGTATTACAAATATAAATGATCCCATGAATACTAAGAAGGAGTCCTCTAATAGTGCACAATGGACATAAAATTTTAGTGCTCCTAGTGAACCCCATGATTTGAACAAAATTCAAAGCTGATCAAACCAGAGTTTAATGAATTTTTTCCTCTTTAAAAGAGGACTTGATGTAATGGAAAAGAAAATGCAAACTAATCTATATTAATTGGGACATAATATAGACTATATTCCTAATTAAGAGCAAAATGCAAAAAAGGGAGAAGGAAGAACCTGAGTTTAAGGAAGTTTTTCCTCTTTAAAAGAGGACTTGATGCAATGGAAAAGAAAATGCAAACTAATCTATATTAATTGGGACATAATATAGATTATATTCCTAATTAAGAGAAAAATGCAAAAAAGGGAGAAGGAAGAAAATGATTTGAAATTTAGAATGAGATAAAGGCAATAGGCCGAAAAAATTGTTCTAAGACCCCTTCCTTGTTCAAGAAAATGTGTACAATTGAATATCCCATAAATAATTAACTAATATCAATTTGTAAACATCTCTAAATTCAGATGTAGCCATTCACATTAAAACAAAAAAATATCATACCATATCACGAAAATAGTTCAAATAATTTGACATATATAATGCAGGACACTTATTAATTTATATTAATAGATAGCGAGCCACCTAAACCAATAAGGATATGTTCACATGCTACATTTTGTTCTAAATTCATGGGTATCTAACCTTTCCAGATAGTTGGACAAGATTTTCATTTGAGTATAAATTGTTTACATTCAAACAATAATACTGGGAATAAAACAATCATAATCGTTAAAATGAAACTGGATAAATTATTTAATAATGATAAGAGCAAAACTATTGTTTTTTTCACTGGTTGCATAAATAAATAATTATCCATTGATTAAAAATAACTCGTTCCCCTAGAATAACAGAAAACTACAATAGTGTAAATCCCCTTCCTCCTTGAGACTCGATCTTTTGTCTGTAAAAAAGGACTAAATTCACATACAATAGTGCAAATGAGCTTAAGCCTTCGTCTATATAGATAGGTTGTGCTGCAAACAATTTGATCTTCTCCTTCCTCTTGTTATGGATTTGAATCACCCCTCCTTGTTCAGGCATAACGTATTTGTTTTTATAGCTTCTCATCCTTTGTCTGCCTCCTCTACTTCTTTTTTCTTGCCAGAACTTCCAGTTCGATCATAGCGCTACTGTCGTTTCCAGGTTTAGGAAATTGATTATACTGTTTTGTGTTCCATTAATTTCCAAATGGAGTTAGATCAAGGATCTGGTGCGATCTTCACTCCCATCGGATCCTTCTTTGTTGCATATGCTTGGACTGTGAATGGAAGGGAATCGATGGATCCTAAATATATTCCCTTTGTCAAAACATATCCTTGCAATCATGAAGTGGATTAACCGAATTCCTTGTTTTCATAGTGAATCAAGATTCGCTCGAGAGAATCTATTGCAATTCGTCACAGGAACACCGAATTATGTCCTAATAGTTTTCTTCTGGAAGTCGAGCAACAAGCATATCTAAAATTGGAAAATTTGTACCTGACATTCTTTGAAACATATCAAATCCCAAATATCACGTAAAAATCCCATTCACATTACCACGACGTTCCTGCAATAATGAAAAAAGGTCGCGAACAAAGAAATAATCTGAGAAATTTTATTTTAAGGAATCCTATCCAATTTTGTTGAATTCGAATGCACAGGGGTCGGATTATCAAGTTCAAGGTGAGGTTTTTTGCTGCAAATCCATTGTTTGTCAAGGAATACCAATATTTGGATCCGTGGTCAACAATCTAAAGGCCCAATTGGAAGTGCATCTTTGGTCAATCTGTAGTAGAATAGGAATGCCCTTGGTTGAGAAATTTTCTTTAGATGAATTTAAGTTATGGAGAAAAAATCTGCCAAAATAAATAACAATGGCAACACTGAGACCAGTTAACCATGATCATTATTGAGCAAGGCGTGCATTAGCCTAGAACTCATTGTAAGACTTCGGTTGGCTATTGAGAACGGGGTAGCAATAGTCAGAAAACCAACTAAGCTGATAGCAAAATCTTTCATTTATCATAATAGCTGAAAATCTCAGTTTTATAACTATAATCTGTTACCAAATCATGCCGAAATCACTTATGTGTTACCTTTTTTATTCACATGTTATAAAAACTTTGATTGCATTTCAATTTACCCCCTTCGCCTGCGTAAAATGTGACAAAATAATCTCCAAAATAGCTTGGACGTTGGCTTGTTGTTCATAGCATCCAAAGCTTCTAATGTTTTCCTTTCAGAAAATAAAATGCGCTTCTCTTCCAAAGAGGTAGTTACACAATGTGTCCTCATCGAAACCCAAAAAAAATGTTCAAGTTTTGATAAAAGATTGTTCTCCTCATTTAATGTTTTGGAACATATTGTTTTCGAATATGATTGGTTTATAACACGTTTGTAATTACATTACAATATATATACATTATGATATATATATTTTATTTCATTAAATTTGGTTTTGTTTTTACTTTTTATTCGTTTTAATATACATTATATATATGCGAATCAAATTATAATATATAATATATATACAATATTCATATATATTAATATATATATATATAATCAACAAAAATGTATTTACAATAGAGTTAAAAATAAATTAATAATGTACTCTTTTGTCAATGCACGTGTGGCAAGTTAAGTATAATAGGTAAACCACCAATGTGACTTAATGTGAAAGTGAGGGGATGTGGTAACCGAAGGTGTGATAATGTCTTCTTGTGACTAGCGTCATTGTAAAGTATGAAAGATGGGAAAAAGAGGGTAACCATCCAAAGCAAAGGACAATCAATCAAAAGATGTACATAAAGCTCAAAAGCCAAGCAATCCACAAAAAGGAATCATTAGCCACTATCATGCCAAGAAAGAAGAGAGTTTTCTAAAAGCTAAAAATGAAGGATCCATATGACTTTGTTGGAAACATTATGAGGGGTTGTAGCCAACAATAATGATGACTCGCCGAGAAGAAGCAATTATCTCTGGTTTAAAGATACAAAACTTGTAAAAATGAAGCAATTATAGCTAGATTATTCAAAATGGTAAATTCAGATCTCCTAGCAGTTTCGTCCCTCTCATGAATAGACAAAAATCATATCCATCATTATTCATGAACTTATAAAAATATACCCCTTGAAACCAATATATTTAGCAGATTCATATGTACAACATTTAACTTGGTTGACAAACAATTTTGAAGTAAACAAGGTAATAAAGTAAAACATAGTGTTAAATTAACTTCCATACCATAGGCATGGGCACTTCTACCAACAGGCCTCTACAGCCTCGACAAGGATGCCTTTTAACCCTTTTAGATGCCAATGTCCCATCTACTAGAAATAAATACATAGTTACAAAATATCATCCTAAACTTATTTGGATGTAACAAAATATCATTGTCATAGCTTGGTAACCAACTAATGACAATGTCATTCACACGATCTAACAAAATGAACAAGTTGACTCATGATGAGACCACTTGTCAACCTTGCGGTCGAAAGCCATTACCTTGGCTTGGTGATCAATGATGGTAATGTCACAATTTTAGAACCTATGATCATGGTAGGTTGGCTCGTGATGAGACCTCCTATCCTTCAATTGACCATTTTTTTTTTTTAGGTTTAACTATGATTATTATTAATCTCATAGAGATTACTTAATAGATGGGGTGGAAAGCTACTCCTTAAGAGCGAGGGATGGCATAATTTTTTTAAGGTAACTAATATTTATTTAATTATCCTTACCCATCAAGAACTGAATACCTTAAGTAATTGTTGTTAAATGTATTTTTCTCTCTTTGAAAATGGGGTTAAAATATAGTTCATTAGAAAATGACAAAAACATTTAAACAAAGAGAATCAAAACCAAGGACTTCACTGGTTAAGAAAGCTTAAAATGGGCATAATGAAATCATCTTCATTGAATTATTCCTTAAGGATAAGGATTCATTTAAAGATAAAAAAGAATAAAAATCATTTGCCCAATGATTATGCCAAGCTGAAATCAAAAAGTATTTCCTCATTTTATTAGAGAGTGAAATGAAAACAAAGTCAAACGAATTTGAAACTAACTCTAGTAAATCAAAAGGAAAGAAATCAAGGGAATAAGCCATGAGAGAATTATTACAAGATAAAAATGAGATTAATATAAAAAATAAATGTGATGATGATTATGTTAAAACTATAGATTTTACCTTGTAAACTGATTTGTTAATAAAGCTCCTTATTTTAAAGCATAGTTATTGATTTAAGGATTGTATTTGTATGCTTTAGTAGGATTATTTTTTCTTTCACAAACCTTACTTAAAAACTAATTCGAAAGTCTTTAAAGATCATTTTTTAGTGATAAAACAAACAATTAGTGACAAAAGACTAAAATGAGAAGAAAAAATTGGAATAGGGAAAGGAAAATCCATTAATGTCGATTGTCCTCGAAAAACACTTTTGCTAGCAAAATAAAATGTTTAAATCAAACTCATGAAAAGATGGAAAAGAGAGAAGACAAGGATAAGAAAATATAACTAAAAAGAGGAAACAAAAGAAAGGAACTAAGAAAAAATGAATATCAACATACACACATACCTAAGAAAAATGCATACCAAATTACCTTGTGACATTTGACATCCTCATATGAAGAGGATATAAAAAAGAGGCAAGACAAGTTACATTTATATCCAAGTTTGCATATGTTGAAAATCATCAATTATTGAAACAAAAAGCTAAGCAATGCGCCACAAAGATTCTTAACAAGACAAGGTAAAAGAGTTTGACATATGAATAAAGTGAATGAGAAGATATTATATTGCAAATTTGGAAGCTTTGTTTTGTAAGCTCTTTTTATTAATGTAAATGCTAATCATGTAGCCATTATGTGTGTAAAAGTAGAAATGAGCACTATGCTTTAATTAACATCCTAGAATATGAGATTTACCATTGTAAATTAATGATAATCATCAAATAAAAAGTTTCACAAATTATAACCCCATTATAAGTAAGATGATAACTAAATGAGTGATAAAAAATCATTCCTGTTCATTAAAGTACCATAATTTATTTATTTTAGAAAAAAACAAACTAAAAAAGCTAAGTTTGTTTATACTCTAACTCTTTTGAAGGAAAATGACTAGGTATAGTCATATTTCCAATGCAACCATGCAATCGTTTTATTTCCTGCAAAAATATATACAACATACATTAGCAAACATACTAGATCAAATACTAAACTATGTGCATGTTAATTCCTTAAAATAAAGATAAAATAAATCTATAATTAGAAAAAATTATACTATAAAAATCTTCAAATTCTAGATAAAATCTATCATCATATGTACAACATAAAAGATCAAAAATATCACCTTTAAGGATCCACAAAAGACTTTCCTTTCAAAACTATAAAAGATGGGAAGTATTAACATCATTTGTTCCTAAGAATTTACAAAATCTACCTTTTTCCCTTGTGATATATTAATTGTAATAATCAAGAGAAAATGAAGGAAGATCCTTAAAGACATCTATTATATGTACATAAGAATTAAGGCAATTGGTAAACCCATGATTATATACAAATGTAAGAGGGTCATCAGATGCTTGCTACAAGCCTTTAACATAACAAGTATCATACTTAAGATTGTCATGATTGATATCAAAAACTTGTAATGAGAGTTGATGATCCAAATAAGAATAGAAGGAAGTAGGTTTGTTTTTAGAAAATGAATCAAGTGATCCAAACCCACAAATATCAACATAGGTGTTAAAGATCAGATCTTTTTCCCATAGTTTAGAAGAACCTTGATAGCCATGACAAGGATGAATAAAAGTTACTAAAATGGTATCAATTAGTAATTGATCATTTAAAGATATCCCTTGAGCACTCTGATCTAATTCATTCATGAGTTGAACTAGTAAATATTCCAACAAGTTGACACATACAATAACTATGCTGTAAATAATGATAACCAACAAATAAAGTAAGGGGATTTTCTTTCAGATCATCATTTTCGATTTCCTGGTTTATTAATGTGTCATTTGTTGTCAAAATAGATCCTAGATCATTTTCTGAAGAAGAATTATCCTTATGATTATTTGTTAAATCTTGATGCTTCATAAAATTTAATTATATTTAACATGATCCTTTATCACAAGCAATAGCATATATAGTAGAAACACTTTTAGATGTAAGATTTTCTCCTGATGTTGATGGTTGAAGAAGATCATTATTTTCATTTGAGATTCTAATAGAAGTAACTATAGGATCAAAATGTACTAATTGTGATTCCTGTTTATGTTCCTTATAAGTTCTTACATTATATTATTGAATAATAGAGATAAATTTCTCAATTAAAACTTGTTTAGGGGGTAAGTCATCATGGTGAAACCTATAGCAAAATAGCATAAATATATTGGAAAACGTGCTAACAATTTTGTCTTCATAGATTGTCAAATTATCAAATTCTAAGAATAATTTCTCATAACTATAATTGTGATGTGCTAAAAAGAATATCTACATGAAGTGATTCCAAAAGTGAATGCACTTAGCTAGTAGCATCTTGTACCATTCTCTAATCCTTCCTTAAAGTGTGAGAGTAAATAACCTGCAAATTTCATTGTCATTAGTGATTTTAAAACATTTGCATTTATAAATAAATTGATCAACATGTTCCAAAGAAAAAATATTTTCACACTCACCATCATATTACAATTCAGATATGGATTGTAGTTGTCTCTTGGGTATTCCTATGGTAGGCTTGCATGATCTAGAACTATGACGCAAGGTAGGAATGCATATAGGAGCCATGGTTAGTTAAAAATGTTAAAAAAAGACTTCACACAGATCAACTAGCTTAGGCCCTCCTTTTACTGTCAAAAATGTTGATGGGAAAAAATGACCTCATCAACATGTAAGGAAGACCACCCGGTCAAGACCTTAAATCAAATCCTTTTCCATTTGGAATGGTTGTTCCCATTGGCTCAATTGGGTCTAGTTACTCTCTTTCCTTTTCTGCTAAATTGTGATGTTTCTATTTCTTACCAACTGGAAGAGAAATATTAGATCTACCTTCTTGCATAACTCTTGCAAAGAAGTAAATCCTTAGGTTGAATTAATGGCTTATCTAAACCACTCCTAGGGTTAACTTATGTTAATCTAAGTGTTATTCTAGCCTAATTTTACTTATCCTAACCTATATAACACTAATAATTAATGTTATGCAAGCTTATGTTAATATTAATCAATATATATCTAACTTATGAATTAACACTTAATTATAAAATCTTAATATAACCTATGATAAAATATAAACTAACTGTTAATTAAATGTTAAAGCTAATTGTAAGTATTATATGCTACAATGTTATTATTATAATGTCAAAAAGTTAGTATCCTAAGATAATGTTAATATTATAATTAAAGTTAAATCTAGTTAAAAATTATATTAACTACTATTTACTATCTAATCAAATCAAGCTTTACAAAAAAGACTAATTAAATATTAAATTTAAGTTAAATATTACAAAGTAAACCAGACTTTACAAAAGATCTAAGTTACAGAATCTAAATTAAAAATATTAAATTAATATACAAAATATACAATAAATTACATTTTCTTTATATTGATCTTTAAGGATGTAAATTAAAGAATAGATCAACACAAATTGTTGATCAATTGAAAGTTGATCCAATCAAGCCAGAGTTTAATGATTTTTGTTCCTTTCCAATAGTTTCCAAATAATGGAGTCAGATCAAGGATCTGGTGCGATCTTCACTCGCATCATATACTTCTTTATTGCATATGATTGGACTGTGAATGACAGGGAATCGATGGATCCTAAATAAATCCCCATTGTCAGAATATATCCTTGCAATCATGGACTGGATTGACCGAATTCCTGGCTGTCATAGCGAATCAAGATTCGATCGTGAGGATCTCTTGCAATTCATCGTAGGAGCACCGAAATCTGTCCTAACAGTTTTCTTCTCGAAGTCGAGCGACAAGCCAATTTTAAATTGGAAAATTTGTGCCTGGCATTCTTTGAAATACAGAAAATCACAAATCTTACGTCAAAATGCCATTCACATTACCACGAAGTTCCTGCAATAAAGAAAAAAGGGCGCTATTAGTTTCACAGAATGAAGAAATAATCTGAGAAATTTTATTTTATGCAATCCTATCGAATTTTGTTGAATTCTGAATGCATAGGGGTTGGATTATCAAGTTGAAGGTGAGGATTTTTGCTGCAAATCCATCGTTTCTGGATCCGTGGTTAACAATCTGAAGGCCCAATTGGATGTGCATATTTGGTCAATCTGCGGTAGAATAAGAATGCCCTTGGTTGAAATTTTTTCTTTAGATGAATCTCGGGTCATAGTGGAATGACACCAGGAATGATACAACGTGAGGTATACAAATGTTTAATCAATCTTGGTGATGAGAAGTTGTCAACATGAGGAAAATGATGTAACTTCATGCACTCTTTCAACTAATCGAAAGTGGGATTACAAGCACCAAGAGAATTTAAGTTATGGAGAAAAAATATGCGAAAATAAATAACAATTACAACATTTATTGACCAGAGCATGAATTAAGCCTGGAATTCATCCTAAAACTTCGGTTGGCGATTGAGAACGGGGATGGCCAAATCAGAAAACCAACTAAGCGGATAGAAAAATCTTTCATTTATCATATTAGGCGAAAAACTCAGTTTTATAACTATAATATGTTACCAACTCATGTCGAAATCACTTATCATTGCGTTTAATGTGAATTAAATGATGGCCTTCCTTTTTTTATCATGACCCTTAAATAAATTAATAATGCACACTTTTGTCAATGCACGTGTTTCAAGCTAAGTATAATAAATAAACCACCAATGCGACCCAATGTGAAAAGTGAGGGGTTGAGGAAACCAAGTGTGGGATTGCCCTTTTTTGTGACTAGCGTCATTATGAAATATGAAAGATGGAAAAGAGACGCTAACTATCCAAAGAAAAGGATAATCAATCAAAGCATGTACATAAATCTCAAAAGCCAAGAAATACACAAAAAAGAATCATTATCCACTATCATGCCAAGAAAGAAGAGAGTTTTCTAAAAGGCAAAAATGAAGGGTCCCCATGATTTTGTCAGAAAAATTATGGGGGTTTGTGGCCAACAAAACTAGCCTAGATCTATATAATAGACACCCCTAAAGCTATTTTACACATTTAATCTTGGAGCTCTAACATTCCTAAGGAGATCAAGGAGCCTTCAGTGGAGTTTGCGGTGCTTTATTGAGTGAGTTTTGCTTTTGTCATCTTTCGCCACTTCTTCTATTGCTTTTTGTTGTTTCAATTCTGCGAGTGTTATTTTTCTTGTTTGTTTTCATGGTTGCTGGAATTTTACTTTATATTAGCTTGTACAAGTGTTGATTGCGTCCGTCATTCACCTTTTACAAGTGTTGCATCAATTTTCTTGTTTTTTCCCATTAGTGGTCATCATTTGGGAAAATCTCCATGCATGTTTGTTTTTCATTTTGCATGTTGATATTAGGCACTTTATTTGCACTGATATATCCATCCTTAGTCAGATCTTCACTTTAAATTGCATCATCACTCAGATCTTCACTTTAAATTGCATCATCACTCAGATCTTATTATTTCCCACGCCCTTTTCGGGAAGATCTGCCCTTCCCTTGGCCACCATTTTCCTTGCCTAGTTGGGCATTGCAAAAGTCGAAGGTTCGAGCTTGATGCTTGGCCTTTGAGACTATGCAATTTGTAGTACTTGGTTAGTCAACTATGCATTACACAGTTCCAGGGCTCAAGCCCAACCTTTGGCCACTAAGATTGTGCAATGCATGGTTTCTCCCTTAGTCTGCCCCTATTGAACTGCGTATTTCCCAGTTTCTAGCCTCAAGTTACACTACTGATTGTTGAGACTATTAAATGTATAGTTTAATAATCTACTCCTTCTCCCTTCACCTCCGTAATTACACAATTTTCCCTCTAAGTTGTGTGGTTTATGCTATAATCTTGCTTTGCGAGTTGATTTGCTGAAGCTAATGTATCTTTGCCATGAATGCATTTTCCTCCCAAATGTATTGTAGTTGTTGAGTACTTACCTTCACGAGTCACTCTTATCATGGAACCCAAGAGATCTGCTTCAAAGGAAACCACTAAAATCAGCATCAGGGAGGCAGTTGAGAGCACACCAATGAAATTTCTAGTTTACTCAGATACTCAACTGTTCATAGAGAAGGAATCAGATATCACATGGAAAAAAGTGAATGAAACATTCTCAGCAAGAAGCTTCAAACCAAATCTGGAAGAATGAAAAGTGTATATCAGTGTCCAATGGTCAAGGCTACACAAGGTTGCATGTTGGTACCCAACTTTCCCATATGCAAACGTTGTCAGTTGGATACTATCTTACACAGATCCAAAGACTATGACTCTTAGTAGTGCCAAAGAACAAAGGATTTCTTATTTTCTAGCATCGGATTACCATATCATGTACCATATGGTGAAGCCAAAATCGCTCATGGATTATCACTTCTATGCCAACCCTAGCTATTTAAGCATAAATGATATTTTCAAAAGCTGGGTGAAAGAGCCAGTAAGGTTTCATCAAACACCCGCCAACACTTACAAAACAAAATATCTTAGGAGGGCCTATAAACTGTTGATAATTCTATGTTTTAGAATCTATGGTCAACATAGCACTGAGACCTTTCCCGAAGGGTTGGTATTCTTAATGAACTAGGTTATGAATGAAGGAATACCATTCAACTGTTCATAATTTTTGGCTCGACAGCTGAAGATCCATGTAGCCCATGCCCTAAATCCTCCCAAGGGTAGGTAAGATAGATTTTACATGTATTCCTATCTACTAGATGCAATCTATGCTGGCAATTCATTCCATTGCATGAATTAGTATTGGAAACCATGAGATCCTGTTGTGCACATCTATTGCAAGTTGCTTTTAGAGTGAAACCATAGAGAAGTAATGGAGAAGTTAACTAATCACTTCCTCATTCTGTTGTATAATTTGATCTTTGAGGAAGAACTGCCTTGCATGTCGCATGGGGAAATAGAAGTAGTGTCGAAGATAGTAGATTGGTTTGCCTCACCGAATGGTACATTCCTTAGAGTGTTCTGTGGACAAAAGTCACCACATCTTTTACCAAGGTATCCCAACAATAAGTTAGTCATGTAAGAAGTTGTGTACCATCTCTCCATAGGCTTGTTAGTGGTTTTTTAAAGGAAGAACAAATCACTTTTTCCAACTCTTCCTATGTAAGTCATATTGTACGAAATCAAGAATCTGAAAGTCGCAGAGACCAAAGGAAAGGTGATAGAAAAATTTTCATTGAATACTCTAGACTTCAACTCATATGATCTAAGGAATTTTTGCAAATACCACTGTGTGAGGATTCATTTTCAATGATTAACCGAGACATTCTACAGGCTCGAGGAGGAAGAGTGTATTTTTTTTATAATGCCTCCAAGTCCCTCGAGCTAGTCATGTTTGCAGGAACTTCACAGGTTAATATGCAAAAGGAAGTTAGTCTAGAGGTGGTACCAATAGAACTATGGAACCCATTGTGTGAAAAGGAAAAGAGGAAGGTTGCATATATCCCACGGGGAGAGTGAATCTACAAGATGAAATCAAATTTGGTCATTCTCAAAGTAGCTATAGCAGTAAAGAAGAAGAGGAAATAGAGGGTGCAGGATGCAGAGCAGAGCTAGAGGGAAGAACAAGAGAAAATGATATTGGAAGAATAAGAAAGGTAGAAGAAGGAAGGAGAGTAAAGGTGAAGAGTAGAAGAAGAAGAAGCTTCCTCAATAGATTGAAGAAGAGTACAAATGTAGGACAAGGAGCTTCCTCAATAGATTGAAGAGTTGATTGATATTCAAGACATGGAGGTGGAACTAAGCCATAGAATCAATATTTCAATCTAATTCCAAGCACACAACAGGTCACCACTTAGTATCTCCCTCCTCCAGCAGCAGAGCTAGCTCCAAGTGAGGAAGAGGAAATTGTTCCTCTTGACAATGGTTGGGTTATGGACACATACAATCTATCTTACGACAAACTTCATAAAAATATTGTACAAGCACAAAACAAACATTTTTCAGATGACCTTGCATCACCTACATTCATGAGAGAGAGTATTATTATGGAATATACTAGAAGAAATGCAAATACCATTGCCACAACCAACTTAGCCTTTGCATGTACAAAAGAGTCAAACACTAGATATTTGATGGCTAAGAAGAAATAGTTGGCAAAGAAATATCAAGATGCTAGGAAAGAGGCTGATAAGCTCCAAGAAGAGGTGAAAAATGAAGCTTTTTCACAGGTATATCTGGAGGAATTGAAGGTTGTCACACTTGGATAAGTATCTATATTGGGAGATACCATGCAAAATATTTATGAGGAGCTTTTCACCATGCACAAGGCATTTTTCCACTTGCATAGATTGCAATATAAATGTAAAGATAATGTCAAAGATCTTAAGGTGGTCCAAACATCTATTTTTGTCATGCATGAATTTTCAATACAATACAAATGGGCCTCACTTGAATTGGGAAAGAAAACAAGGCAAGAGGCAGAGTTGGAGAACGAAAAGGTTTGCATGTGAATCCAAAATAACAAACAACTCACTTTGTTCATTGCTAACATCCAGACCTCATATGCACGATTGTACAACAATGTGTATTCCATGGTGAGATCACATAGGATCCCATCAATTGGCTCACTCACTAAGGCCAACCGTAGGAATCAGGTCAGGCAGGAGATCTAAGAATACTTGGAGTAGTTTAAAAATACCACCATCAAGGAAGATCTTGAGGTGAACATAAAGAACATGCAAAAAGACATTGGTGGCCCTATCCAAATAAATATAATGTTGCTCATGCTCAAGAAGGAAACACAAAATGGTTCCAAATCAGTGTACCCAGATGCAATGGAGGCTAGAGACCACTTCTATCTTGATACCATCAAACAGTTTGGGGGAGTCATCACGTAGTACAAAGCTAAGCACCATTACATGATCGAGGAAAAACAAGTGGAAGGTGATGAGATGGAGTTTCTCCAAATTCAAGCTTAACCTGTTTTGTCTCATTCGGCTATCTAGTTGGATCTACCCAATTTTTTCCTATATGGGTACGAGTATATTGTAATATTCTTTTGTAAATAGTTTTTAAATGAAATTCCAAGTGTCAATTGTGAAATGTGAAGAGTCATGATGTAATGAAGTTGAAGAGTCATTTTGTAAATAAGTTGAAGAGTCATGAGGGAAGTCCAAGAGTCACAAAGGAGAAGTGAATCACGCGCTTGGGAGTTTGATGAGACCCTTGGCTTCTCCATGGCATAGAGGGAGTATTTATTTGGAGGAGTAGGTGTCGACTTCATTTTCCACTATTGGGGCTAGTGTTTCATTAATGGTATATGTATGATTGGAACTTTCACTTTAATAAAAACTCAGAGTCGGCATATTTTCATGCATATGTGCTGAAAATTTTCTCACTACTGAGAGGAGGCAAGGGGGGGGGGGTTGAATCAATAGTGACTTTGTTTCTTAACTTTTGTATACCTTTTTGATTTACTGAACACATTCACACATTCTTCTATTAGTAGATTAACTATCAAATCAAATAAAAAATTCCACGATCATGATATGAAATTCATAACATAATCAAAAAATCACATGCAAAATAGACACAAGAATCTTTTGTGGAAAAACCCCCTTCAAGGAAAAAACCACCCTTCTCTGTTGTTGCTTCTCTACTTCTAATTTTATTAATCAAGAAAATCAATTTACATCATCATAACTAGTTATGTTCTCATATGACATTGACTATGTGAATACCCATCCACTAGAGACTCCTATCCCCTAAAATCCTCACCCAATGACTATTGGAATATGAGAATGCCACTTCCTCTATTGAAGATACCTATACCAATAGGCAAGGAACACCCATCCCTACTTCACCAAGCTATCCCAATATGCTAATCGATAAGGCCACATTTCACAATATTTCAAAATGGACCCCTGTAAAAAGCAACAACAAATTTCTCTTTATGAAAATCTCAAACATCAAAATCATCTCAATCAAACAATATCAACTCTGCAAATATATCAAATGCAACTCAATTCAAATCACTACAACTTCCACTCACAATCACATTCCTTCCATACACTCACAATCATCCACACACCACTCTCAACATACATAGCCACAATACATTAGCTCTGTATAATCAAAATTAAATCTAAAATATGAAACATAAACACGAAATAATGCTACAGCTATGTGAAACAACTATTTACCTCTACATACACAAATAAAACATTCATAACCAAGGAGCTACGATATCCTCATCTCCTCCATTATAAAGCTCTCAAAATATGCAATAGAAACATGCCTTGAGCATAAGCATTAGCCTATGAAATTATTCTACAATAGGGAACTCAACCTCTAGGCTCTACACAGGCTTCATCTTTACAATATGAGCATTGAAAAACCTCATAAATGGTAGAGTTTCTCCTCTATTTAAAAAAAAAATCTACATTTCTCCACTACTCGCTTGATTGATGTGTTCACACTTCAAACACTTGATTATTCATTTGATTTAGTCAATAGAATCTTATCTATAAAATTACAATTAATTTCCTTAAAATAAAATCATGAAATATATGACGAGCGTGAGGAATCCGAATGAATTTTTCACTTATAGGCTAGTCACTCCATTAACACTACCCTACATGCTACTGGGATCCATAGTTGCTTCCATAGGTAACTCTCCATGCGACTGGACTATTCCAGTCACTCCGGTGACCCACCATTAGTGCAACTGGGCAGAGGATGAAGGTAAAACACAAGGTCTTCAATTCATAATTACCTCCAACTTATTTCTCAACATCTCTAACATCTGTAAAACTTGTCCAATTCCTCACAAAACTTAGAACCATCTCTACAAAGTCCTTTTGAGTTTATACATGAAGTATTCATCATAAATACAATAACGAACTCATGAGAGAAGAAATTATATCAAGTGGCATCAATCATGAGACTCAGTGGTACATGTGATCATGACAACCTCTACAACACCTTCAAACATCATCAGAATTCCAAATCATAAATCAGGAGCATAAGGACACATCTGAAAGAGAAACACCTCAAGCATCATATGCATGGAGACCTAGTTAGTCAATCAACCATCAAAACTATCAAAGCTAATCATCAAAGCACCTAGAACACAGGCATATGTCACAACAACCATTCACAATCCAATACCATCAAACAACAAAGTATATGCATATCATCTCCAAACAAAGTCTAGGTTGACATCAATGCTAACCAAACAACTCATCACAAAATGAATGCCAAAAATCCCCCCCTTTGGCATTGATGTCAACCTTGGTTGGGTCTGTTATCACTCAGGTTGTCCCTAGGCTCCTGTTTAGGGATACGACCGAGGTAACCACAAACCAATCTTTGGATTGCAGATTCTAGCCCACCTGCAATCAGAGAGGGCTCTCTCTTAATGATTCAACTTTGTTGACGATTTTAGGCTAGCTTTTGGCTCAGGGGTTTTTTGTTTGTGTTTGGATGGTAGGTGGAAATTTCAAGCAAAGAGGCAAGATAAGGTGTGATAAGTTTCAAACCATTGGGCATGGAGTCATGGATTAAGGCTTGCTGTTGCGTTTTCTTGGTCACAAGAGGATTAAGGAGCAGGATAGCCACACATGATACAATTATCAAATTACTGAAAGGATGGAATGACGATCAGAGATGAAAGGCAAAGGAGAATCTTTCACCAAACTGAAAGAGAGGAGAAGTGAATGAATGGTTATCTAGGAGCAGCTAAGAATTCCTAAACTCTCATTCATATGTGAAAGAAACAGCGTAAACAAGATCATTTAAGAATACATGTTCATAACTACTTCTGATGAAAACATAGAAGATTGCAGAAATTGAGCTTAAGGTGTAGATAAACAAATCCTAAGCTATTCTTTTTTTCTGTGATTTAGATAGCAGAACGGTGGTAAAACAAAACATGAAAAATTAACAGAGTTGAGAAACACTTATTGAACCATGTAGAAGCACAGGAATTCCATAATCACTCCTCGGCCAATTAAACACATCAAACAGTTTCAGAATCCATGCTTTCAGCAGTCTTTGATTATAGAAAGTATGACAGTTACAGTGTGGGTCTCTGCTTGAAGAAAATGTCGAGGTACCAAATATTAAGCAACTTCCTCGACTCACCAACCAATCCCTACTCCATCTTTCAGGGTGGTATATATAAGCAAAATATCAGAAGTCATTTATTGCAATTGACCTAAACAGGTCTGCCGGAAAAGCTTTTTCTAAAAACCTAATTGTCGCTGGAATTAAATGCAGGTAAGTCCTTTGGGCTGCGCTAGAGGCAGCTGAATCAAAAAGAGTGCAATGTGGCCCTTGGAGGCTCGATGCAGTACTGCTGGAATAACTGTGCTTTGGGATCTGTAGTTCTGTTCTGGTGTGAGTTAAATGTGCCATAACCATGATTTGAAAGTTTTGAGTGGCTTCGCCCTCTTTCTTTGACTTTGTTGGAAGGTATTAAATTTTCTCCTGCTTTGGGTCGTTGTTAAGATCTTCGCTGATACTCTTCGCCGCTACATTTATGGTCTCCGCCGCTTGATGATACTCTTTGACATGCTTTTTCCCTGTTGATGTGTTCTGATACTCTTTAATTTCTGTCTCTGGTCCTTTCCTGTCTTTAAACCGGATTAATTTGGCAAAATCGGGCGATTTCGGGCTTTTTCGGCACAAAACGGGCCAAGGAATCAAAAGATTCCCTAAAGATTCCCCAAAATGGCCTATTTCCCATAGCGATGTGCGATTAGCGCATCGCCATCGAAAATTGCCTCTGTTTCTTGTTCCGGAGCTCCGAAGTGCGATTTTTCTTCCTGTGCGAATTTTCGATTTTTTGGTTGCTGATGTCAGCATGATGTCAGCCGTACGGCGGATGATGTCAGCCTGCTGACATCAGCAGTGGGTCCCTGGTACAGATGTGACGCGGTGGGGTGCTCATACTTGAAGGCGATGCGATGAAGTTTTCCAATGCGATCGCAATATCGCGTCGGTGGGGAACGAGAAGGTGGTTAGTTTGGACATGCGACGCTTGCGACTGCCGATCACCGATATCGCGATATCACATCGGGTAACAACGGATGGGGCATAACTATGTGATGAGAATATTGCGATATGGCGGTGCGAGATGGCTTACTAGGATCTGCAGAGCGTTAAGGAAATTGGCAAGGGTCTATTGCGGTCGGAAGGAGTGAGTAGGTGCGTTAGAAAAGCATTGGAGGCCTCAGAAGGGGTTCGATAACCTAAAAAGGGATTTTATTCTTTGGAAGGAGTCCATTGTATTTAGAATATGGTTTGAAGGGGCGGCATGAGGACTCTTGCCAAGTTTCAGACAAACTGAGCAATTCCCAAGGGTACTTATGGTTATTTTTCAACCAGGGGGAGGGATATTTGCATAAGGGGATTATTTACATAGTTTTAGTACGGGGACAGGGAAAATATAAGGAGTTAAATAATAACGTCAGTAGTTAATATGGAGGTGACAAGAAAGTGCTAAGTTTCAGCAATCTTAGGCTGCAGCGGGGGGATAGAACCTTATAGAGAGAGTATGGAATTTCTTTTAGTGAAGCAGATCTTCACCCAAGCTAATGACGTGAAAATGATGAAACTAAGAGGTATCAAGCAGATCTTGACCCTTTTTGGGGAAGTTAGTTAATGATTTGGGGAGATGGAGAAAGGAAGTTAGTTATGCATGTTTTGAGCTTTTCTGCTTGGTGATTGTGTCCTGAGTAGAGATGACACCTGAAAACCTGGAACTGATCAGCAAGAAAAGATTCTTCAACCTCAAAACTACCTACCCAGCCTACTCACCTAACATTTTTTCTTTTTTTTTTTGGATTGCAGATTACTGTGGTGTGGTTTCTGAGAGGAGTTCGGATTTTCCACAGTGCTCATCTTTTTTATGATTGACGTTTCGAGTCTAAAACCAGACTCATCATAAGGATAATTGTGAGGAGAAAAGAAGGAAATTGGTAGGTATAAATATGAGAATGGTTGGATGCAAAAGCGAATTGGCCGACTACTAACTATTTAATTTAATTATTTATTATTTAAGTCACTGGTTTTCATTATTTATAATTTAATTTGTTTATTCTAATCTTTATTAATACTAATATTAATATTTTGTTTTATATTATTATAAGTTTAAGTTTTTCACCCTATTATTTAATATTACATGTTGCTCAAATTATTCACAATTAGTTTTATTACTGTTTGCATATATTGCTATCTATAACTTCTATTTAATCTTTATTTGTAATATTATATATGTTAATTTAATATTACATATTCTTATTATTAAATTTTTATTTTTCATTTATGTTATACATAATCATTCTAATTGCTAATTAATTAGTTATGTCAATATTATTGTTATTGCTCTCTTTTTTATTTATTATAATTAATGTTCTTGTTCATGTTTATTATTTATTCCTAGTTATTATTATAATTCTTGTTTAATTCTTATATTATCAATATTTATTAATTTTGTTATTTTTTTTTTTTTATTTTTTTTTATGTTATTATTATTATTTTTTAAATTGGTATTTATTTTTTTTAAATTATTATTATTTTTATTACTAACCAACATATTATGAGTGGATTGTTATAGTTAAAACTCTTTTTATTTTATTGTTCATATCTTGTTATTTATTTGTATTTCCTAGATTATATTAATATTTATATTATTATTGTTTTTATTATTAATTATTATTTATATATACCTAATAATTATTATTAATACTATTATTTATATTACACATTATATTAATTATATTTCATTGTTATTGTTAGCTAGTATTTATATGTTTATTATTATTATTTATATTATAGTACTTATCTCTATTTATCATTGATATTCTTCTAACCTAGGTTACTAAAGAGCAGACAGGTTACTTTAACCAAGGGCTCTTAGAGGGGTAAGTTATTATGCTAGATGAATTTGAATCTCTAACCTAGTTATTGAAATCTTCGGGGGTTAGCAAGGGGTTCCAATTTTTTCTTCTTTTGCTTTGGGTGCACTTAGACTTGCAAACCCATCATTTCAATTTTTCTTTTTTATGCTTTCCTATCTACAAACTACCCTTATTTCATCCAAGGGCCCAGATTAGACAGTTGGGCTTCTTTGATTCTCTACCTATCTAAGAATCTGTCAAGATTAAGTTGTTTGGACAGATTTTCATTCTCTATATTCTAAAACAGGAAATTGAAACCTAGGGAGACCAAGATTAAGCTGTTTGGACCTCCCTTTAACTGAAAATTGTACGATACTGGTATAACTTCTCAAAATTTGGAAAGCAGTTAGATGAACTCTGAGTAGCCTTCTTCGCTTGGAGACTGTTAAGCAAATATGGAGCATTACAACATGCAAAGTATGACATATTTGGTCTGTAAAAATGTCAATCATGAAATATGAGTAACCTGCTGCAGCAGGAGGCTAACAGTGGCTCCACTTAGGGATGGCTTTTCCTTGTGAGAAGCCAAGAACAGCAGGTCAGATTGCCTTGTTTCTTCTGTTATGGTTGTGCTTTGAACTTGCTACATGTTGGATTGATTTGAACCTTTAGACTGGTAACAGCTCTTTCCTTCGCTTGTGCTGTTGTTAAACTGTAAATCACTGCCTGCTTTCTTCTGCGTGCTTCAGCATCATGGATTCTTACAAAAAACTTAAAACACTGGTATATACAAATATTCTATGTACAGACTAAAACACTGCCTGCTCTTTTCAATCGAAGGGATCATTGTAGTGCTTTAGCATTCGGCCATTGACGGGGCCTTCTTCAGCTATGCTGCCATCTGGAGATTTGAGAAAATAGGTATTATTGCCTTGCACAGCGCTGATAATGTACGGGCCTTTCCACAGGAAGTCGAATTTTGCATGTTTTCCCTTGTCTTCTCTTCGTGAGTCCCATCTTAGAACTTTGCCGCCTACCCAGAAATCCTCTGCTTTGGCCTTTTTATCAAACATATTTTTAAGTTTTTCTTGCAGTATTTGAGCTCTGTCGAAGAATTGTTCTCTGGTTTGCTGAAGGTGAATGGTTTGATTAACTCTTCTCTGCATGTCATCTGGTTCAGCCTGAATTTCTTGCAACAATTTAATAGTAGGAATGCCCAGAGATGACGGGAACTTGGCTTCCATGCCATATACAAGTTCGTAAGGGCTCATCCCAATGGATTTCTTGGTGGAAAGTCTGTCTGCCCATAGAGCATTTGTGAGCTTCCTGTGCCAGTTCTTTTTGTTTTCTTCTAGCAGTTTCTTTATGATATTGATGAGGCTTTTGTTGGAAGACTCGGCCAAGCCATTACCTTGAGGGTAGTAAGCTGTGGAGTGGCCTAAGGAGATGTGGTATTTATGGAAAAAGTTGATCATTTTTTTGGATTTG
>APFE031752181.1:44714-55866 GCA_000404065.3 Pinus taeda | reverse complement strand
ACAAAATTTATTATTATTATTATTTTTTATTTATTTATTTTTTTTGCAGAACAAACTGAATGAAAATTTCTAAGGTGGAAAAGAAGAAGAATTGTTCTTGACCATCTTGAGTTCTGAATTATCCTGAAATATTTTAACAAATTCCTCTCTTGTTAATGGTTTATGGTAAAGCTTGAGTCAATGTCTATTTACAAATACAGGAGTTCTTTCTTTGTCAATGGTCCTGATTCTAACTGCACCATTTTCAAAGACATTCTCAACCTCATAAGGTCCAAGCCAATGGGTTTGGAATTTCCCTTGAAAATTTTTGAATTTTGAATCAAAGAGCAATGCCCAATCTCGCGGATGAAAATTCCTTTATTTAACGTACTTATCATGCCATCTTGACCTTTGTTGTTGCACTAAGATGGTCCTCTAGAAGGCTTCTTGTTTGATTTCATCGAGCTCATTTAATTGTGTCATCCTTTACTTCTAGCCTTCTGACAAGTCAAGATCTAATTGGACCGCTGTCTTATAGGTCTAGATCTGGAACTCTATTGGAAGTAATACTTGCTTCCCATAAAAAAGTTCGTAGGGAGTATGTCTTGTAGTATTCCTCCATGTAGTCCTATAGGCCCATAAGGCTTCTAGAAGCTTTTCCACCCAGTCTTTCTTGTCTACATGTACAGTCTTTGTGAGGATAGCCTCGATCACCTTATTTGTGGACTCAACTTGTCTATTGGATTGTGTATGATATGGAGTTGTCTTGGTCACCTCTGTTTGGAAGCCATTAAATTTCTCAATGAATTGTAGCCATTTTCTTCTTTGCAGCAACTCCCTAGTTTGTGGGTACCCCTCTAGGAATTGCTTCCCTGCTAGCTCACTTCAAACAATTACCCCCATGTTGAAGGATGCTTTGCCTTGAAGATTGGCTACCTTGTTAGGAAAATGGGACTGGTAGGGTTTTCTAGCTAGCAGAAAGATGGAATGACTGTGAAAGAATAGAGGAGTGTAAGAGTACGGAAGACAGGATGGATTATCAAAAGGAATATGGGAATGAATTCGACTGTTAGGCACATTCAAACTTATGATTTCGTAGTTAATTTGGCATATTTGGCACAAGTTCATGACATGACTTTTAGAGTTTTGGAATCTGACATTTTTTTAGGCAACCATTATCCTTAGGTTATAATGATTGCACTTTAGTACTATATTTTCTTACTCATACATGCTATAAACCTTCCTTATTGTTAAATTAAAGTAGCACATACCTTTTAATTTTCTATTGCAAACCTTATTTGTTCTCCTTTAATCTTGTACAGGTGCCTTGTTGTCAAATTTCCTTTAATCCATATCACCAAGTATTCTTGTAGACTTCAAAATTTTTAGGCTACAGAAATTTGTTTAGCTGCAGAAACTTGTCCAAGTTGCGGAAAGTTGTTCGAGCTACAGAAAGTTGTCCAAGCTGCGGAAAGTCGTTGTTTCTGCAGCTTAAGAGAAAGAAAGGTTTAGTAGATGAACTTTATTGTTTTTTTTTTTCTTTTGGAAAGAAAATTTGAAGTGCCAACAAGTTGGTTTTCACCTCAAATTTTCTGTATAAACATGCCAAAAACATTGTTGTTTTCATGTTTATATAAAATTTATTATTATTGTTATTATTATTATTATTTTTGCAGAAGAAACATAATGAAAATTTCTAAGGTGGAAAAGAAAAAGAATGCTTCTTGACCATCTTGATTTTTGAATTATCCTAAAATATTTTAACAAATTCCTCTCTTGTTAATGGTTTCTGGTAAAGCTTGAGTCAATGTCCATTTACTAATAGAGGAGTTCTTTCTTCGTCAATAGTCCTGATTCTAACTACACCATTTTCAAAGACATTCTCAACTGCATAAGGTCCAAGCCAATAGGTTTGGATTTTCCCTTGAAAATTTTTGAATTTTGAATCAAAGAGAAATGCCCAATCTCTGGATGAAACTTCCTTTATTTAATCTACTTATCATGCCATCTTGACCTCTGTTGTTGCACTAAGATGGTCCTCTAGAAGGCCTCTTGTTTGATTTCTCGAGCTCATTTAACTGTGTCATCTTTTGCTTCTAGGCTCTGACAAGTCAATATCTAATTGGACTTCTGTCTTATAGGTATGGATTTGGAACTCTATTGGAAGTAAGACTTGCTTCCCATAAACAAGTTCATAGGGAGTATGTGTTGTAGTATTCCTCCATGTAGTCCTATAGGCCCATAAGGCTTCTAGAATATTTTCCACCTAGCCTTTCCTGTGTAGATGTATAGTCTTTGTAAGGATAACCTCGATCACCTTATTTGTGGACTCAACTTGTCCATTGGCTTGTGGACGGTATGGAGTTGACTTCCAATGATTTATCCTGTATTGGTCCACAAGCTTCTGCACTAGTTTGGATGTCAATTGTGTCCCTTGATCTATTACAATTTCCCTTGGAACACCAAAAAAAGTAAAAATATCCTCAAAGAGAAATGAAACTACAATATTTTCAGTAGCAAAAGGAAGTGCTTTAGCTTCTACCCATTTAGTGACATAATCAGTACATACCAGAATATACTTCTTTTGCTTTGAAGGTGAGCTGATTGGTCCAACAAAATCCAGTGCCTATTTTTCAAATGGTTTGATAAGTACCTATGGTTGTAGTGGCATCTCAATTGAAAGAGTAGATTTTCCCATTCTCTAACAACTGTCGCATCTCTTAACATATTCCTTAGTGTCCCTGAAAATGGAAGGCCAATAATATCCTAAAAGCAGGATTTTGTAAGTAGTTCTCTTATCAAAAAATGTCCTCCGCATGGCTCAGCATGACAAGATTTTAGTATCTCTAGTATTTTGTCCTCTCAAACACATCTTTTGATGATGACGTCTAGTCCTGTCTTATATAATTCCTCATTTATCCATGAGTAGGATGTGCTATTGTGGACTATTATTCTTTTTACTCTAGGAGATAAATGAAACGACATTTTTCCTGTGGCCAAATAGTTAGCAATATCTGCATACTAAGGTGATTTAGTAGATACTGCAAAGAGATATTCATTAGGAAATTTATCTTCTGCAGGTCGATCGTTGTTTTCTTTTTGTATTCTAGATAGAAAATTGGCAATTGTGTTCTTTTTTCCTAGTCTATCTAGAATGGTTATGCTGAATTCTTGTAAAAGTAGGAGCCATCTAGTTATTCTTCCATTTGTGACTGGTTTATTCATTAGGTATCTAATGGCAGAATGGTCTGTGTGGACAAAGGTTTCATAGCCAATTATATAATGTCTGAATTTATTAATGCCATGAATTACAACTAAGAACTCCTTTTCGGTTACAGTATAATTTAACTCTACAGGGGTTAAATTTTTGCGGGTATAATAAATGGCATAAGGAGTGAGATATATTTGTCCTAAAACAACTCCTAAGGTTGAATCTGAAGCATCTGTTGAGATAAGGAAAGGTAATTTCCAGTTAGGTCCTTTTAATATGGGTGCTTTTGAAATTGTCTTTTTCAATGTTTCAAAGGAAACTTGACATTCAGAATCCTAATTGAATTCACAGTCTTTAGAGAGTAATTTAAAGAGTGGGGATGCAATTTTTTTGAAGTTCTCTATAAATCTTCTACAGTATCCAATAAAACCGAGCAAAATTCTAAAATCCTTTTGAAAACTTGGCACTGATAACTTGGAAATGACTTCCGCCTTAGATGAGTCTACCTTAATTCCATCTACGGAAATATGGTGACCTAAAACAATTCCCTCGTTAAACATCATGAAAAAAATTTCATGGCTTAATGAGAGGTTTTTTTTCTTGACATCTTATTAAGACTTTCTCTATGTTTTCTAGTGCTTCATTGAAAGAATCCCCATAGGCTGTGAAACCATCCATGTACACTTCCACACAATCATGGATAAGGTGAGAGAAAATGTGAAGGATTGCCCTTCTGAATGTTGATGGAGCATTATATAATCCAAAGAGAAGTACCCGGTAAGCATAAGTTTCCCATGGACAAGTGAATGTGGTTTTATCCTGATCTTCAGGGGCCACTTGAATCTGGTTGTATCCACTGAACCCATCCAAGAAGGAAAAATATTTTTTTTCTACTAAAGTGTCTAAGACCTAGTCTATGAAGCTTAACGAAAAGTGGTCTTTTAATGTTGCTTTATTCAACTCCTTGTAATTGATGCATACTCTCCATTTTAGATTATTTTTAGGGACGACTAGTAGGGGTGAAACCCACTGGATGTTAGATATTGGATAGATGAAATTTACATTTAATAATTTTTGCAGTTCTTCCTTAACAAATTCTTTTAGATTTGGGTTCATTCTTCTCTGAGGTTGTCTAACTGGTCTTGCATTTTGTTCAATGTAGATATGATGTATGCAAGTTTTAGGATCAATCCCTCTCATATCAGTGTATTCCCATGCAAAAGAAGAAGAATGCTTTCATAAAGTTTATATCAATTGTTTCTTTTGCAAGTCTTCCAAATTTTCATTGACATTTAAGGTTTTTCCTTGAAAGATTTCTATTGAGGAGTTCCCAAATTTTAGAGGAGAGATATTCATTTCGACTATGCTCATAATGTGAGGAAGATTCATTTTTTTCTAATAAATTCAAAAGTTTGTCTTCCTTTTTTACTTGTTTAGTGACAAAAATAGGCTATATATCTTCTCCATATTCTTTCCATTCTTCAGTTTCTATATCTATTGTTGTTTTTGTAGGGGGTATAATGTAAATTTCTTTGCAGAATTTCCATCTGAGATAAACATATCACCTGACCTACAACCAATAAAAGCATTTGCTGTAGCAAACCAAGGTCTTCCTAGAATTAATGGATGCCCTCCTAGATTGTTCTTGGGTGTTAAGACCATGAAATAAATAGGATATTCCCAAGAATCTAAAGATACACAAACATCTTCTAACACATCGTCTGGTTTAATAACAGATCTATCTGCTAATTGCAATAAGGTTGGTGTGTATTGAAGGTTAGGAAGCCTAAGTGTGTCCATAACTTGTTTGCTCATTATGTTTATGGTTGCTCCTAGGTCAATTAGTGTGTTTGGTATTTCAGTTCCATTGATGTGAATTTTTACAATGGGGCTTCTTGGGTCTAAATATTTTTGAATTGTTGTCTTCCCCATCATAATGTCTACAATTTTTCTGACTAGCTAAATTCTTTTTATATCTTTTATTCTTCTCCCTGATCATTGTGTACTTAACTCCTTAATAGTTTTTGAAAAAAGTGGTATTTCTTTTATGGCTTGCAATAAAGGAATCTTAATATAAACATTTCTCAATTCATCCATCATATTGTAATTCAACAGATAATTTGTTTCTGTACTCCTTCATCAATTTTCAACCTTTCTGGGAAAGGTGGTTTCACTGATATTGAAGGTTTTTCTATGATAGGAGCATCTATTGGAATTTATTCTATTTGTTTAGTTTATTTTTGAGGGAGAGAAGTCTCCCCTTCTTCTGATTGATTCTTATGTTTTCGAAGATTAGATTTTGTTTTTTGAATGACAACATGAAGGTTTTTTGGTAATACTCTTCCAGACCTTAATTGGACATTGTTTAGGTCTAGTGGGGTTATCACATAAGTTTGAGGATTCTGACCCTCCATGTTCTATACTAGTTGTTGTGGTATCTTATTATTAGGATTTGGAAGTGGTTGAGCGGGTAATTGATTTGATTTTTGGAAATGGTAGGGAAAGATGCGGGGTTTGATTTTGTACTGGGACTTGTGGCAATGGATTAGCTTGCGGAATTTGATTGGATGGGGTTAAAAATTGTGGTGGAAGGTAGGATGGCGAGTATTGTTGATATTTACCATAGGCTCCATAAGGATTTTTCCATCCTTGACTCAAAGGTTGTGATTATGGCAGAGCCCAAGGCTGGCAGGCTAAATTCCAATTACTTTGTGAAGACTGGGAAAATTGTTGTGGTCTAAATCCATGTGATTGATTTGGTTGGGGGTTTTGCTATGGTCTTTTGGCTATAAAGTAGAGAGGGTATACTGGTTCTGAGATTTCTTCCTCATTGAATACAGCCTTAAGACCTGGTAAGGATGGACATTCCTTTGTATCATGATTATCTGCACATATGACACAGGTTTCTATGGATTTTGAGTTTAAGGGACACTCTCTTAGAGCATGTTTCTTTTGACACTTGGGACAGAAGATGGATAATGCAACATTTTCAGAATTTTACTTGTTTTGTGTTTTAAAAGTGTCTATTTGTTCACTTAGGCTCCCTTAAATATTTGTTTTAAAGGTGTCAAGCATATTTCCTATTTCTTCCCTACTAATTGTCCCAGCTGCAGACTTGTTTATTCTTGATAAGGGAGGGTCCCTAAGACTCTTTCCAACTCTTGCTTTGCCCCTTGAGAAATGTACACATAAGTCAAAAATATCTACAAATGGTAGTTGGGAAATATCTCCTTTTCTAGTTAGGTTAAGGAGATCGATCCATTCATCTTTAATGGTTCTCAGTAAAAGAGCTTTTAAGGTTTCTTCATCCAAATTATCCATTTTTTCTCTTTTAACATTATAAACAAACCTTTCTACCAAGTCTTCAAGATTTTCATCTTCTTTTTGTGTCATTTTGAAGACTTCATCTCTAAGGTTACTAGGCATACAATAATCTCTATACATGCCTAAGAAATCCTCTTTCATCTGTGCCCATGTTGTTATGGAATGCACTCCTAGACTCATGAACCATTTTAATGCTGAGTCTTTTGATGTGGTGGGGGACAATTTCAACTTTTGAGCATCATGTGGATAGTCATATAATCTACATAATACTTCAAATTTGAAGAGAAATGTCTATGTATCTTCGTTTCATTTACCATGGAAATTAGGAAGAATCGAGGGTGATATATTTTTGATTGTGAGGGTTGTATCTTCATCAAGAATAGGGAATCTTGAAGGATCTTTATTTCCTCTGCCTCTACCCTGTCCTCTACCTCTACCTCTACCCCCTCCTCTACCTCTACCTCTACCTCTTCCTCACTCTACCTCCAATCCTATTTCTTCGCCATGGACATTGTGTACTTCTCCTTCCCCTTCTTCTAACCATGATAGATTCTTTGGAGCTAAGATAGTGTTCTTATAATATTTTTGGTTCCTCTATCAATAGTTGTTCAGAATAAGTTTCCAATTCCTCTTCTTCACTAGGAATTTCTAATTCTTCTCCCACAATTTGTTCACCAGTGGGGGACAAAAAGGCTACTCCTATGGTTGGGGATGAAGGATTTTCTTCAATTACAACTTCATTTGAAGAAGTAGGTGAAGTTCTGGATTGAATTTCTGATCTTGATACTTCAAGAAGTCTTTGTCGACCTCTAAATGGAATTCCGGTTTGAGTAGGTGGTGTGGAATCTCGAAATCATGGTGGAGTGAGTGGATTTGTGGGAATTAAACTTTTTCCCATCCTACAAATCTACCCCTAGAGTATCTGTCCCTACGCATGTTATGTTTTAAATTAATGATGGTTTTTTTCACTTCTAATTGCACTTCCCCGATAACGGTGCCAAAATGTTTGGTCAATTCAATATCCTTGAACTGGCAATCATAAATTGTTAACCAGGTGCGTAGACTGATGAAGTACAGGTGCACAATATATGCTTAGAAGTTATTCATTAGGTCGTTATGTATTTGTTAAGATATAGACTCAATATGGGAATGATGTTTGTCAATTGTATTTGTGTTGTAATTCTTAGGGATGTTGACTAAGTTTCCTAGGAATTAATCTCTATCAAATTAGTTTGTAGATGATGTGAGAGTGATTTTTCTTATGTTATATTGTTTGAGATTTTTGACATTCAATATCTATGCTGCAGCTCCTAATTCTCTAAGTGAAAAAAGAAACCTATTTTATCAGCTATGAGGGAATACAATTGAACTCAATTGTTTTAGGAGACAACCTCTCACCTGTTTAATTTCTGCTCAAACAAAGTAACCCAAGCAACATCTATATTGTGAATTGAACACACTTAAGTTACACTGGATAATAAGTAAAGGAAATAATTGTGGAGTACCAGATATAAAGAAAATTAGATAACAATCTGAACTAGGTATAAAGGAAATTAAAGTTCTTATGCAGATAACAATTCGCTGGTAAGATCATTATGCATCATTGTTACACAAAATAGAACAATTTAAGAATTAAAGGAAATCAGATTGTATTTGATTAAAACATGCCACTGTTTGTAGGGGCCCTCCACATAGCAGTTCAGAGCTTCAAATCAACACAACGCTTGCACACAAAAACCAATTTCATTCACATGAAATTCACAAATTGTTCATAAACATATCATTTGGCACGCACCCAAATAACAGTGCGGCCATTAGCTTTATAGCAGGTCTCTTGGCATAACTGTATGAATATTTTAAGCCTAATATCTCTTAATCCTATCTAAACTTATATCGTTAAACCATCATTATTCTATTCTGAAATAAAATCGATAAGGTTTAAGCTAATCTTGGGTTATGTTCTGCGTTAATTTGATGGTTGACTTGGAGTTTGACTGCGATTTCTTGTGGTTCTTTTAGCAAACAGTTTTGAGTGGATATGAAGGTATCCATGAGAGATTCATCCTCTATCTATCTACACCTTTTGCTACTGACCTGGAACTATAGAACCTTGTGAACAATGAAGACAGCTATGAAATCCTAGACTAGCTATGGAAACAAACTCATTCAGTAGCCAATTGTAACTTTAATTAAAACAATAGGGTATATAGTTGAATATGAAAAAGAAAACATACTAATGCATACCTTCATCAAAACCTGGTAGATATGGCTTTATTTAAGTGGTAAATATATATGAAAAAAAGAGGGTCTTTAGGCAAAAATGATGTCATGGTAGGACAATCTTCAGACTCTACTAGGACTTGTAGAAATTATAAAATGCATGATTCATCAATATAGTCTCGAATAGTAAATGGGTGTCTCCCCTAGTCATTGTCCCTAATAAAATGGCAAGTGGAGGATCTATGTTGACTATAGAGAACTCAACAAGTCCACCGGGATGCATCATTACCCCTTGTCCTTCATTGACTAGGTTCTTGATGTGATTCTGGGAAAAAATCTCTTCTCCTTTCTGGATGGATTTAGTGGATGCAACCAAATCCATATCAGTGTTGAGAATCATGATAATATTGCCTTCACATGTCCATAGGGGAAATTTTCTTATAGATGTTGGCTTGTTGGGGCCTGACCCAGGTTTAGAGGTGATTTAGCCAAACAAATCCCGACACTACTGGCCCTTTCAGCAATAGTCCGTGGAGTGTAGACTGAGGTCTCACCCTAAGTAGTATGGGAGGGTGCTAGAACCAGGTTTCCACACCCTGGATATGTCTGATGTTTTCAAATGGTCTGCGGTTCGACCCTGTGCGCACATCGCTACGCGCACTTAACCATACCTCGCAACTTGAGATGCCGCCTTCATGCAACCTTAGTTGGGGGTCAAACAATCTTATTACTAAAGTCCTTACTAGTAATCCTATTAGATTTGATTAACTTAGCTTATTTGTATGCTTTCAGTTATACTTAACAATATTCACAATTCATATAAGTGCACGTAATAAATAAACTGTATAATTGCAATTCATATCCAACAGATAACAACCCAATAAATACACGTAATTCAGATAAAACTTCTCCTTATTGCTCTTTTTCTTTGGTTAAAGGCTCTATTCTACACTGCACACTCAACTGCAGACAGTTATACTTAACAATATTCACAATTCATATAAGTGTGCCCAATAAATAAACTGTATAATTTCAATTCATATCCAACAGATAACAACCTAAGACATACACGTAATTCAGATAGAACTTCTCCTTATTACTCTTTTTGTTCGGTTATAAGCTCTATTCTACACTGCACACTCAACTTCAGGGGTCTGTGCACTCAGCTGCGGACTCTACTAGGCCTCTGCACACTCCGTTGTAGAGCCTCTTCCTACTGTTGTGACTCAAGACACACTTAGACACTTGCTCTGTACTTCTATCTCATACTTTTCTCTTTTAATTAACTTCACTATCTTTTACACTTAGAGCTTTGCTCTATTTACATAAACCCATGGTCCGCGGACCATGTGTAGGCGGAAATTACATTCAAAACTTAGGGCGAACAACCCCTTGACTCTAACATATGTTGGGTTGTGTTATATTATTTCCACGCCTAGCCCACATAGTTAATTGGAGGGTTAGAGGGGGGGCAAATCCCCCCTTCGTTGTGCCGATTGTGTAGCGGGTGGGGGTGTCACCGGGGGTTTGAGGTGTACTCGTAACCCCATTTTATGGGGTCTGGGGTAGTGCCCTGGAAAATTTTGGTTTTGGACCCTATGTTAGGTTGGGCAGACCCACCTATGGTTTTGTACATGAATTTTGCACATGTTTTTTGGACGCGATGGTTTTCAGTCTATTGTATTAGACACGATGGTTTTCGGTCCATGGTATTGGATGCTTCAGAAAGTATAAATATGTATTATAACATTGAAGGAACATAATGAAAAATCAGGTTGGTAGTCCCAATTTTGGGATCCAGGGGAAAATCTCTGTGTATATGTGTTTTATGTGTTATGTTCTCGCATTGTTTATTTTATGTGTTTTAGAATTCATATGTAGGTAATTTATGTACGGGGTTAAAACCTACATTTGATATCGAAGCTATTTTGGCTTCAAGGGGACGCCTTTGTTGCTGAGGGGTTCTTTTCGGGCTTGTGGTAGACCCTATTCAGTGGGAGATCTACGAGATCGATTTTGGTGGTAAAAGAAGATGGCGAGCAGTGGAAAGATAAAGATCGAGAAATTTAATGGTTAGAGTTTTGAGCTGTAGAAACTCAAGATGGAGGATCTGTTGGTGGATAAGGACCAATGGATCGTGATAGATCTGGGTACTGAACCAACAAGAGTGTCTGATGAAGAATGGAAGAAGTTGGATCAGAAGACAAAGATCACAATAAGATTGTGTGTCTCAGATTCAGTATTGCTGAATGTTTCAGTGGAAGCTACGGCGAAGGCTTTGTGGGACAAGTTAGGGAATCTGTACCAATCTAAGTCTCTGGTGAATAAATTGTTCCTACGGAAAAAGCTATATAACCTAAGGATGAAAGATGGAGACTCGGTGACAGAGCATCTGAATGCATTTAATACTGTGGTAAG
>APFE031752181.1:23523-41438 GCA_000404065.3 Pinus taeda | reverse complement strand
GTTCAGTATCACTTTGTGAGGGATATGATAGAAGACAAAAAGGTGTTGCTGGTAAAATTGGACACTTTGAAGAATACTACAGATGCATTGGCAAAATCTATGAGCTTTGAGAAGTTCTCTTGGTGTAGAGAGACAATGGGCGTTTTAGGGCTGGAAAAATGACTAAGCTCTCTTGTGGCCCCCTGTGGAAAGAAAACAACAAGTGGGAGAATGTTTGGTTGTGTTATATTCTTTCCACAACTAGCCTACGTAGTTAACCAGGGGGTTAGAGGGGGGGCAGATCCCCCTTTTATTGCACCGATTGTGTAACGGGGTGGGGGGGTCACCGGGGTTTGAGGTGTACCCATAACCCCACTTTATGGGGTCCGGGGCAGCGCCCCGGGAAATTTTGGTTTTGGACCCTATGTTAGGTTGGGATGACCCACCTATGGTTTTGTGCATGATTTTCGCACATGTTTCTTGGACGCGATGGTTTTCGGTCCATGGTATTGGATGCGATGGTTTTCGGTCCATGGTATTGGATGATTCGACATGTATAAATATGTATTATAACATTGAAAGGAACATAATAAAAAATCAAGCTGGTAGTCTCGGTTTTGGGATCCAGGGGAAAATCTCTATGTATATGTGTTTTACATGTTATGTTCTCATATTATTTATTTTATGTGTTTTAGAATTCATATGCAGGTAATTTCTATATGGGGTTAAAACCTACAACATACACTTCGCACCCACAATTCATGGAGATTTACAATAGTATTACTCAATACTTGGGCTTTAAGCCCTAAAACATGCTGTGGGGGGATTCCATACCCAATAGGCCCCCAACAAAAGCATTGTGAATCACCCTCGAGTCACTCAATTGGCGTGGCAAGCTTGGCATGGAGTCCCTCCAACTGCTCTCGAACGGTACTGATGTTGGCAGTGCATTGAGCTGCTGCTTGCTGAACTTGCTGCATTCGTTCTTTTGAGACCTCTGTTTTCAGCATGTTGCCTTGTATCTATCCATGCATCCCCTGAATTCGTGTGAGATTCCCTTCAATATTCATCATGATTGTGAAGGCCTCGTCAATCCATGGTTGAGTGCACACTTTGAGAACTCCTTCCTTATGGTGCACCACATCCACTTGCTCCTTTAATGCCTTGGCTTACTGCATCCTCACAAGCTGCTAAGTGAGGACTACTGTCTGCGTAGTTCTTCTGATGTTGTCATACTGCTAGTAGAGTGCACATGCCTCTGTCTCCAACCACTGGATGTAAGGGTCCTCCTGCAATGTCATGAGGACCTCAAGTGCCTATTCCAACATATTCATACAATCGCACACTGCACCTCCAGTTCCTTCCAACCCTGCTGCAATAGTGTTGGCGCACTATTCTCAGACTTCTGGGGGAGTGGAAGCCTGTGCCTTCAACCATAGTTCGACAATCTGAAGATTTAGCTCAACTTGAACCTTTGTTGTCTCTTCTCTCGTGTCATAGACTCCACTTGCCAAACTATGGATCCACACTTCTATCGGTAGATCTGCTGCGATGGCCAACTCTGGAACACATCGGCAAGCGTCATCTACTATCTGCACCAACTGTTGATTATGCGAAACCAATTCATTGTGCTACAAGCTGAGCTATTCTATGTTAATTTTTTGCTCACTAAGAACCTGGATCTCGTGGCTCTCCCTGGCCGCAGTTCTGCCATTATCCCATCTTGTAACTGATACAACGTTTATGGGGAAGGGCAGCTGGATTAAGGTCAAGGCCTTTCATCATGCTAATCAGAAATCGATCCATTGCATTTGACCATGCTAGAGCTCCCTCCGGTAACATTATTGTGTTCATCATCCTTGCACACAACATCTTCTCTGATGCTGAAGTTCCTGTTGCGACATGTGTTGACAAGGTACCTTCCAGAAGGGTTCGTACCTGTAACTCCTGTAGATACACCCCGAGGGCCCTCAACACAGTCTGATGCTCTGCATGAACACTTGAATCTCTTTACCTGTGACATCATGGACCATCTTGCTGATGTCATGGAGATCACCTTTGGTTAAGGTGTTTGAGTAAATGAACAACCTCAAGGCCTTGACCTTCTTCCTTGGGTCCGATCTTTCGGTGATGTACGGGCACTTTAACTAAGTGGATGCGGCCCTCGAGTCCACGCTCCCTTCTACTATTTCTGGTTTCTTTGTTTCCTGTCCTGAGGATGTTGCTTGCCCTCATCTACCTGTGTTGTTGCTGCCTCTACTGCATGCGCTGGTGCTACTACTTCTGTGGCTTCCCACGCTGCCTTTTCCTCAGCAATTGCTTTTTTGTTTTGCCTTCTCTCTGCTAACTGAGTGACACACAACTTAGCATTGTATTTTTTCTTCTCGGTTCCTACCTTGTCTAGTTTTTCCAAGTTTGGAGCACACCATTTGGGAGGCCATGTCTCCAAGACAGTAAAAATCGTGTCGTCAATGGCTGCAAATGGTAGCTTCGTCGATTTCTTCGATGGATCCTTTCGTACCCTAATATAAATGTTGTGCATATCAGCTTTAAACTCTGCAAAACTGTTCACACTATTGTACATATTATGTGACAGGCACAACCTCCTACTGGTCCACATATGGATGCTCGCCTCCATGAGCACCCATAAAATTTTGATGTATTGAATCAGTTTTGTGTCCTTGGTGGCCAAGAGTGGAGCGTACTTTGCAGCCTCTGGTAACCCTCTGTCAATGTGGGGGAACTGATTGTCCTCTGATAGTTCTCTCGCTACCAGCAATACAGATAAGAACAACCACACGTAGTGGAAGGTATTACCCTTCTCTTGGGCTTCATGACAGTTTGTCAAAAATTATTCGGAGAGGAATTCAGCCCAGTTGAATTGAACCAACTCCATGCATCGCTCGGCTAGAGCAACCACCAGCATTGGTACCTCATTGACATGACACTTCCTCATCACTTTGCGAGCCAGGAGTTGGGTTGCTATGTGCACCCCTTTGTCCTTAATGCTGGAGATGATGTAGCCCCTCTTCTTCTTATCCAACTTATACTTTTCCTTCATGGCTTCCATGAGAGCCAAATCACTACCTTTTCCGGCTATAGTTGCGGGGTCCGTTCCTTTACAATGGAGCTAAGAAATCCAATGAATGAGGTCTGCCATGATGGGAATAGGCTGCTCCAGCCACAGATACCCATCATGCACCAGGCATAATAGCTATCTGATGACGAAAATGGTGATGGGCGCATGGTGTAAATGTGGTATCCATAATAAGTGCAACAACCTGACCTTTTCCACACCGCACAACCATTTACATGGCTCTAATGTTATCATCGCCCCCTTGGTGTTCTGCTTCATCAAATTCTTGGTCTCTAGGTGCGGAAACTTCTCACTGTCAGTGAGGTCCCAGTATTCAAATTTCATGGTTGGCATGTGGCCTAGGTGCATACCCTCAAATACAATGCCGTCGAGGAGGATCTGGGTCTGGAGCTAGCTTTTTTGTTTCGTCCAGGTTCTTCGGCACCTTGGTTTTCCCTTTCTACAGAGGGACATATGCTGGTAGTTTTGTTGTAGAGCACAATGGTTGGATGTCCTCCTCCATGTCTTATTCTTCCTCTGCTGTGGCAATTAGGGCCTCAAGTCTTCTTCTTCCTTGTCGGTTTCTATTTTGACTGCCTTCCCCTTCTCTTCTATGGTTAGTTTGTGCCATGGATTCCTTGGAGACATGCATATTGGCCCCATTTCCTATTTATCCTTCTTGGGCCTCGGTGTTCGCAGTGATTTGGGGATTTCTGTTACCACCTCGGTGCCTTCTGGAACATCCTCCACCATGTGGGTTTGCACGGCCTTGCCAACAGTTACCTCCTCAATTCCTAACCCATCCTTAGTTGTTGTCATCCTCTCTGGGCTGTATTCTGTCTCTCGTGAACTTAGGGGCTCAATTATCTCTCTACTCTCAACACTTTGTGCTTTTCTCAAGCGCTTAATTCTTAAATGGCCAAGTGTTGTTCACTGGTTAGCCCTATGAGTTTTATAGTGCCTTCCAAATTCTAATTTGACCAACCCCCCCAATTTCGGGCCATTAATTCTTTCTTGAAGATATATTTTCCTAAATATTTCCCATAACTCGCATCTTAAATGCCCGCTTCCCGCTCCATTTGGCCTCAAATTGAACATCCCATCATGAATAGTGACACCAACGGTCACTTCCTGGCCAACCCGCGTGACAACGCAACCCTCCATCCACAGTCGCACACCCTGTGACGTTCTGATTCTGCGCACACCTCCAATATCGCACAACTCCGAAGAAGAGTATTTTATATTCGTGTGCTCCCTTTCATTGCCTGGAGTGCTAAGACTATTCTCCCTACGGCTAGTCAGGTGGTTGCACCACTCTTGCAAGGCTCCATCCCATACTTCAACATGGTTCATGGAGAATCCCCATTTTCCACTGTGATGATCGTCATCGCGTACTCTCCTATTGGAAAGGTGAGTGTGCAGGTTGTTTCATCCATCCTGCCTGGCTTCCATCCTCCTCTGAGGCTTCCCAAATTTTAAGTGCATCATCTTTCGGCATTCGTGCCAGTCCCCGAAACTCTGCTGGTGCGTACCCCACCACCTTGCGGGCACAGCGCGTAGTGCCCATTTCAAAGCATCGAACCACTGCTATTCTGGCACTTCACTTTCAAACTTGTTCAAAAATTCATCCATCGCTGTTAACCCATCATACATAGGCAGATTTCCTGCCTCAGTTGTCATGCAACGCAATGATCTTACCATCATGTTGCAATTGAGTATGGTTACCTCGTGCAACCGGTTCTGCTATCGTTCTATTTCCTCATCTGAATATGATGTGCAGGAGATTTTTCGCTCGCATGAAATTCTGCCATTTTCTGTTGGATTCACCCAATCCTGTTTGCAAGTAGTTATCTTGTAGGTATAGTCTAGCTCATTGTTGCTTTCATCGCCACGCACTGGCTCCATGTAGTGTGATCCTTCCGCAGGGTCTAAAGGTACCACTATGTGCAGTGACTTGTTCTCAAAAATCATTTTGTGCTTCTTCAGATTTATGACTCCATTCATATTAGTGGCCCAATCTATTCCGAGTAGCGCATGATAGGGATTGATGTCATCTACAATCTCTATCACCTTGAAATCTGAAAGCGCACTCCCACCTTCGATGTCTATTGTTATTCCCTGCAGTCTTCCGATCGATAGGATATTTTACTGGTTCACTATTAGCAATTGAATAGGGTACCATTGCGACACAGGCCTACCCATAGGCTCCCATGTCTACTTTGGCAGTACATTTGTATCTGATCCTAGATCCAGAATTACTTGATCCATTTCATACTCCCCGATTTGCGTAGTCAATCTCATTTCCCTTCCTGTTTTCAATGCATGCTTTCCAAGTTTTCAGACTACACGCAGTTCTCCCGACCTAGCGCGCATAGTGATAAGTTCATGTAGTCCCTTCACCGCTTTGTTGTCACACAGTAGTTTCATGCATGTCTCTAGAAAGGTAGTGAGCATTGAAGGATCCATCCCCGATTCTAGTTGATCCTTACTAGCTGAAGTGGAGGCCTTCGTGAAGATCTTCTTAGCTTCCATGAATGTCTCCTTCGCATGCTCCAAATCAAATTCAGGTTCCTTTGTAGGAGCCTTGTGAACCCACACACTTTCTTCTGGCTACTTACCTTTGTCATGTCATGTTGTGATACCACTTCAGAGAACTATGTTTACATTTGGGTCCTCTTCGTGTGGCTCATACGTCATCATTTTCAAATTCTGAGTCAGGGGAGGCTGGAGTGTCCATTTATTGTGCAACCTTGCTATTAGTGTAGGGCAGTCCTCCATCTCATGATCAAATTGAGTACAATACAAACATGATGCTCTCATCAGATTTGTACAATCGTGGGCGTAATGCCCTATCCCTCCTCAATTGTAACAAATCAGGTGTCTGTGACCCCTTCCTGGTCCCATTCCTCCTCAACCTCGTCCGCGCCCTTGAAATCCAGTGTGCACCATCCCTGCATTTGGATCGAGGAATCGTGTTGCGGTCTGCACTCTATAGGTAGGAGTCCGATCCATCATCAGATCGTAACTTTTGTAGGTGCGCTCATCATGGCCTACCAACTTGCAGAAATTATAGAACAATTGTTGGGACATCTGCGTATACTTCTGTAATAGGTGACAGTTATCTGTAGTATGTTTTCATCCTATCTAACAAATCATGCACCATAATGCAGGTGCCACACTTGATCCTACTTGTGCCTTTGGTATTAAAGGCATCGGCCCTCCTCCTGCCAAGTAATTTTCCAAAACTGGGAAATGGTCCTTGTCATGCCCCTGGCCTTTGTATTTTATGCACCATACTTCCTCGCGCGCTTCTAGGCGAGTTGTCCTATCTTGTTTCAAACTCTGCATTTCCAGACACAAATTTTGTAGTTGTACATGGATTTGTTGAACTCCCAAGCTAGGATCTTGTATTGGAGTCTCGTGCAGTCTCATTGCAATCTCCAAAGCCTCAGTGTGGGTGGATAACTTCTGCTGTGACAACACTATCCTCAAATGCGATCTTAGTGACGCTACAAACCATGCGCGATGCTATCCATCTATCAAGGTCATGTTGGCTTCATGAATCACACTCTTCATTCTTTGATCCAGATCCCATAGGGTCTCTCTTGGAAGCATTATGATTTCCTTAAACTTGATAATTGATTGTGTCTCCGAATTTGGCCTGCTAAATTCTCTGTTCCGCACAACCTGGATATTTGCGATCCTCACATTTGGATGGTCATTAGAATGCTTAATGTACCATGTTAGTGTGTGATCATGCAACACACTTACAAATGTTGCCTTATTTATATTGTCATCCACAACTCCTTGTGCTTCCCATATGACCTTTACCACAAACAAAAATTGTTCTGGATCTTCGTTCCCTACTCCTTTGAATACCAGAAATTTCATCGTGCTCACCATAGTGAAATGTGGTGGTGGTGGAGGTGCTGTGGGCAGAGATGGAGGTGATGGTGGTGAGACTTGCTGTAGTGTAGGTGGGGGTGGTATGTGCGGAATTCACTACCTTATCAGACTGATCATGGTTCTCGGAGAAACTTTTGCTAGCTCTTCTTCACTTTCCCGCCGCGGTGAAATCAAGGGACTATTTTCTATCTCTGTGCTACCTTCATTTCTATAGATCCTTCCACTTTGTGTAGTCCCAAACATTAATTTATTCACATAACTCACTTTTCACACAACAACTTTTTAATCCAAGTGTTAAACAATTTAATGTATTACCTTGTGGTCCCTTGAGGAAGCATTGTTTCACTTCACTGTAGCTGACAGTCATATCTACCGTGAATTCAGTGATAAACCCTCCTATAATTTGATGTAGTCAATGGTACACAGTGCGTGCGATCTTCTCTTCCGACGCTTTTAGTCTGCGCACTAATTTTGGAGTCCACACAATTGGCTTGTCAAGCCTACACCTTCCTTAACTGTCTTCTAGCTTCTCAATCCACTCATACAATTCATAGGGGAAGGATGCAAAGAAAATTTCGTGGATTTCCATATATAAGTAGCGCTCTAACCAATGTTCTTTTGATACTCGTGGATTCCTGTTTTCCTATGCCGTGAACTCGTGAGTCTTTCTATCCAACCACCCTTCAATTTCTTTCTTCGCTAGATTCCAACGTCACGACATCAGACATCCCTCATGCAAATCCTGGTCCTGACAACAGAACCATTTGTTGGCTTGTTGGGGCCTGACCCAAGTTCAAAGGTGATTTAGCCAAACAAATACTGGTACTACTGGCCCTTTCAGCAATAGTCCACGTAGTGCAGACTGAGGTCTCACCCGAAGTAGTATGGGAGGGTGCTAGAACCAGGTTTCTGCACCCTCAAGATGTCTGATGTTTTCAAGTGGTTCGCGGTTCGACCCTGCATGCATGTCACTATGCACACTTACTCGCACCTCACAGCCTGAGATGATGTCTTCGCGTAGCCTTACTCGAGGGTCAAACAATGTTATTACCCAAGTCCTTACTAGTAATCCTATTTGATTTGATTAACTTAGGTTATTTGTATGCTTTCAGTTATACTTAACAATATTCACAATTCATACAAGTGCGCATAGTAAATAAAAAGTATAATTGCAATTCATATCCAACAGATAATAACCCAAGACAGATACACGTAATTTAGATAAATCTTCTCTTTGTTATTCTTTTTCTTTGGTTACAGACTTTATTCTACCCTATGCACTTAGTTGTAGGGGTCCGCGCACTCAACTGCAGACTCTACTAGGCCTCTGCGCACTTAGCTGCAGAGTCTCTTCCTACTACTACAACCCAAGACACACTTAGACACTTTCTCTGTACTTCTATCTCATACTTTACTCTTTCTTTTAACTTCACTATCTTTTACACTTAGAGCTTCACTCTATTTATACAATCCCATGGTTTGCAGACCATGGGTAGGTTGACACTACATTAAAAGCTTAGGGCAGACAACCCTATGACTCTAACATAGACTTCACACCCACAATTCACGGTTTTTTACAATAATATTACTCAAAGCTTGGGCTTTAAGCCCCAAAACATGTTGTGGGGGGATTCCATGCCCAACAATAGAGTTTTCCCATTTTCTTTTGCAATTCCCCTACCACCTTGCAAAGGGTTGTGTTGAGTATATTCTTGGATCCTTCACATGATTCAAGGGAAATCTACATGGATCACTTGACACCCTATGGGGATGATTTCTAATAGGCTCTCTCAAACCTAAGCAAGGTCTTGTAAAGGTGTGAAGAGGTGAACCTCCCCCCTGATCCATAAGAAGTGCTTATTTTTTATAAATGACAGAATTGTCTTAGTGAATTTCCTCTCTTCAAAAAGAACCCAAGTGGAGCCTAACAAAATAGCCATCATAAAATGTTCCTATTCCTCAAAAGAAGAAAGATGTTATATGTTTTTCAGGTCTTGATGGATATTTCAGAGACTCATAAAATATTTTAGTAATATTTCTTCTCCTTTATTTTCATTACTAACCAAAGATGTCAAGTTTTGTTGGACAAAATTATGTCAAGAAGCATTTGATGGTATCAAAGAGTAACTAATGATAACACCTATCATCAAAGGTCCAAATTGGATGCTTCCATTTCATATCCATACAAACACACCTGATAGGGAAATTGGGGCAACTATGTGACATTTTGAAGCCTAAAATCCCCTATGCAATTTAATTCATTACAAAAAATTATCCAAGGCTAAAGTAAACTATACAATAACTGAAAAAGAGATCCTTGTATTACATTATTTAATTTTTTTTGACATTACATAATTGGTTATCAAGTCTTTCTACACACTAACCATGTAGAAATAAATCACTTAACGAATAAACCATTTGTGAATGTTGACATAATTAGGTGGTTATTACTATTACAACAATTTGACTTGACTATTGTTGAAAAACATGGAAAGGAGAATGTTGTTGCATATTTTCTATCAAGACTAATCTTTTCTACAGATGAAGAAGTGATTGATGACAATCTCCCTAATGAGAATCTATTTTCCATATGACTTCTATTACCATTGTTCATTGACATTGCCAATTTCATAAATATTGGCCAATTCCCCCACTCTTATCTTGAAAGGAGAAAAGTAAGATTTTCAGAAAAAGTTGCTCCCACACTTATATTGGGGGAAACCTATTCAAGTTATGATTTGATCAAATTATGAGAAGATGTGTGAGGGAGGATTAATTTTATGAAATCCTCCCAACTTTCCATGATGCACCATATGGGAGCCATTTTTCTACAAAGAATACAAATCACAAAGTCCCACAAGAAGGATAATTTTGGAAGGATGAGATACCCCTCTAACCTCAAGTGTATTTTGAATCATTTGAGATGTGGTGCATGGACTTCATTCATCTCATTTATCCATGATCCAAGTAGAAGAATTACATCATTGTATGCACTAACTACCTAACCAAGTGGGATGACGTAAAGGCAGTGAAGGTAGAAACAAAACAAAAATTGGTTGAATTATTAAGGGAGAATATCTTCTATAATTTTAATTTTCAAAGAAAATTGGTGACAGACCAAGGCTCCAAGATCACCTCCAATCTGATCGAAGGGATGATGAAGTAATACCACATTTTACATCAGAATGATGCTCCATATTTTCTCCAAGAAAATGGACAGGTAGAATTCACAAGCAGTTCCTTAGAGAGCACTCTGACGAGAGTGATCAACAAAAACAAAAATAATTGGGTAGAAATACTTTTTGAGGCCATTTGGGCCTACAACACCACTTGTAAAACCACCATTGGTTTTAGCCCTTATGAGTTAGTGTAAGTTAATAAAGCCTTATTGTCAATTAAATTTGAGTAAAACACCTCTAACTTGACATTGATTTAACTAAAGCACATGATGATAGGTTGCAACATTTGAATGCATTAGAAAATTATAGAATGAAAGCCTTATTTCAAATTGAAGTAGTCCAACTGCAAAGAAAAGTGTATCATTACAATAATATTAAATATATTGCATTCCAAGAGGGTGATGAGTTTTCTTCAAATCCAACAGGTTGAACAGTTCATCCTGTATCATTAGTACAAGACATCGGCTCAAGCACTCCAAGAGTGACCAAATAAAAACCTTAAACTATTTTTCGCCTTCTTTCATCATCCACCACATCATACCTCCATCACCAACTCCTTCCCATACATATTTTTTAGCTTCCTTGAACTACTACAAGAAAGTCCAATAATGCTACCAGAAGACCTAGTTTTGAGAAAAAGCTTCAGGTCGACAAAATTTTTGGCATTTGAACTCGCTCAGATTTGCAAAAAACTCAAGATTTTTCTTCCTTGATATATTACAAAACTCTTCAAACCGTAATATTGGAGCTTAGAGGTAGATATACCTTGTAGATTCTTTTGTTTCATTTTCAAACTGCTTTTCTATAAAATTAGGGTTTATTGTTTATGAGATTTCATTTCAATAGTGTGTTTCCTTTCCTTGCAAGATAGAATAAGTGTGCTTTCATTTCATTGAAAATAGTGTAGAAGTGTGAAAGTGTGTCTTCCTTTACTGCAATTAGCCTAGGTATGCATGCTGTCTTTCTATCATCAAGTTAGTTCCTGTAATTTCAATTTCTTGTAGCATAGATTATCCAACTTGGTCTTTGTACATATTTTTCATGTTAATATTTCCACCTACATAAATAAAATAAAAAATATAGTTCTTATTGCACATATAGTGTCGACCCCTCATAATTTTATACAAACCTTGGGTTGATAATTAAATATGATACCATTGGGAGTTGCAACATTATTCTTGCAAAACTGAGGGCCATGAGATAATAATGCATTGAAGCATATGGCATGGTCATGATAAGTGTTTGAGAGAACGATGGAGTGGGACTCTAAGCTACATGTGAATATTGAAGATACAAGTCAACATGTACTCAAAGGAATGAAATTATACCATTCAATAGGATTCAAGTGGATTGTTGTGAGTCTAGCATGTACTTTGGGTACCGAAGCCCATATGTAGTTTTCTTTCAATCCCAACAATTGAGGAAAAGGGGTTTGATGTTATTTTTTGGAATGGAAATTTGATGCTCAAACCCTATGGATCTAACTCTAGCCCAGGAGTGGTTCTTGGAGTCAGAGAGAATGATCTATACAGGCTAGAGGGAAGCCTATTAACCAAGGAAAGAAGAAGGTTACAAATACTCAGAGAGATTCAAGTTCAAGAGGGAGTTCATCGATTCAGAGGGAGCCTCAGCAACCCCAAAAGAGTGTATCATCAAAGAGGAGAAAGGTGATTTCCATATCTAACAAAAAGGAGCCATTGACTGGCTTCAAGGACTATCAGGAAAATATGAGGAAATAAGATCGAATAGAAAAAAGGGTTATGTTCTTATGGAAGGTTTTGCTTCTATAAAAAAAATGAAGCCTATGATGAATGTTGGAGAGTAGTGGTGGAAGGTGATTGTGTTCTAATGTGGGAAACAAAGTGAATTCCAAGGAATGGAAGTACCTTCCTCGCTAAGAAGGAGCGTTGAAATTGTGTAGCATTTGGAGATACTCTCACATGCCCTTGGTACTAATCTTGTGAGAGAGAAACACCCAACAATATGAGTGTGTGGGATTTGCACCCAAATTTGGGGGTTTTGGACCCAAAGTGAGTGGACTTTAAGCCCAATGAAAATTCTAATTTAATGATAAGGTTGTGTTGGAGGTTTCTTGAAGGACATAGGGGCTTCCTCAGGGACCCAAGGACAAGTACAAGTAAAGTAGCCAACAAGGAGGCTTAGGACAAGAAGAACAAGGATTAATCTTCTTGTGGAGTGACTTAAGTGACTTAGCCATGGTAGAAAAGGAATCTGCAGTTGAAGATGGATACGATGTGGATGAGGCTAAGTTGTTTGTGGATTTGGTCTGCAAAAGTTGGCCGTAAGTATACAAAAGGATATTCACAAGAGACAAGTCATGGGAGGCCACAGGAGGTCACAGGAGGGTCACAGGAGGCCATAGGTGGGCCATGGGAGGGTCGTGGAAGGTTGTAGAGTTGTTGTTGCAACTCGTTGGGCTTAGGGAGGCATATGTTGGCTTGTGTAAAGTAAAAAAAGGGAAGCTGACACATAAAAACAACTTATTAAGGTTGTTTTAGTAGTGAAGGGTAAAGGAGTAGACAAAAAGATAGTAGAGGGGTCAAATACCTAAAGGAGTTGATAGAGGGCCTAAGAAATGTACAACAAAAGGAACATGGGCTAAAGGATCATGCCCATGTGAGTTGATATTTGTTTGAGAAATCTAAAGTGGGATAGTAATGCCCTAGGTTGCTACAAAAATTTATTTAAGTGAATTGTAGGTGTTGTATTTTCGGCAGAATAGGAACTATGGGAATCGGCCTCATACCTAGGTATTTAGTCAAAGGATAGACTTGTATATTTGGTATGGTAATAGGATTGTAAAGGGTCACTATCCCTAGTTCAGGAGCCATGTGACTTTTCTTATCAAAGGAATTGTAAGAAAAAATATTGGGTATCTATCTATCTATCTATATATATATATATATATATATATATATTATATATATATATATATAATATATATATATATAATTCTTGATTTGATTGTTGGTGTAATTTTCGTTATGCAAAATTGTTTAAAGTTAGGCACTACTAGCATGGTTTATGTTTCCTAGCAAAAGGCATAAACCAGACTTGGGGTGTGTGGATTTATAAAAAATAAAGCTTTCAAACTATCTTATTGCATCATCCTTTAAATAAATAAATAAATATTTAAATAAGACATCTAAAGAATAACATGCATTTTTCCCATGCTTTTGGCAAATTCTTCCAAAAACTCCTTTGCCCATGTAGAGTGGTTTCCACTAAAGGTGGTATTTCCATAAATGAATCTCAAAGATCATGAGGTTGAAATAAAAGGTTAGTAAAATCAAATGGTTTGTATGCATCTTTCAACCACAGAGTAACCATTAGCTATGGATTTAAATCAAAAAATAAATCTCTTATATAAAGTAAGGATTTAAAAAACCTAGTTGATTAGTTACCTTTCTAGCATTTAATTTGTCCTTCCTTATTTTGTAAACTAATTCAAGCTCAAGGACATATATGTGTTACCTTAGGATTTGGTCCATTTATGAAACCTCTTTGTTGTTTATTGTTTAAGTGGAGTTACCACATGCTATTTTACAAGTTAGAAATGATAACAATAATCTCATCATGATACCAAAAGAGAAAAACAACTCACCAAGATGATGTCATTGGAAAGCCAAGGAAAACGACTCTTTAGTCAGTAATGGCACAAAAAAATGTTACTATCTAATTTAGTGGTTTGGATAAGGTCCTTCAAGGCACTAAGGTCGGACTATAGTATAAGTTCCCATTTTCACCTTTCCACCAATACCCACTTTTTAGGCCAATTCCTACTAAAGCTAAGGGAGGCATCCCTAACCCAAACACACACGAATTCACCCAAAATCAATAAACCAATTCCTAGAGGTTATATATATGGAGAAGGTAGGAGTTAATTAATGATTTTACTAATCTATAATATGAAATATAATTGCAATAAATGTAGATAATCGAACATAAAACCACTTAAGCTTGAAATATTTTACTCTTTGAGGCAACCCCTTACCATATGAAATGTAATTTCCTTAATTACCTCGTGATAAGTAGCTATAAATAGACAATTTTTCATTGTCCTGCACTTATTAAACCTACAAAATAACAAAAAATGAAAAAAATAGCAAGCAAAAGTGCCCTTTGAGGTAACCCACAACTATGGAAATGCACTAGATCAATAGACATGTGGGTGAGGAAGCTTGGGAAATGACTTAGAAATAATAATAAAAAAGCCTAGAATTCCATATATGTAAGTAAAAGGAAGTTTCCAACAATCTGGTAACTACTTGCAGTAAAATGGGGTTGATTCCCCTAGAGTTAATTCCCAAAAGAACTTCTCACAAGAAATATGTAATTTATAGCAAGTTGAACGTATATTTTTAGGCAAAAAATTACTAATAAAAAATAGAAATCAATTCTCCAATTAAACAAAGGGTTATAAGATAATATGTAATTACTTGATTAAACCCTTAAGTAAGGATTTTTACTAGATTTTGAATAATTATAATGACAAACTGCACATCTACATAAACACTTCCTCATGATATATGATTTATTTGAAGAAAATACAAAGATATATTTTCTTGGATAAAAAAGTGTATCTTAGGCCAAAAATCCATGGATTTATTAGCTTTTTAGGATAAAATTTAGGCATAATATTGAAAATATTGTTGTATTTTTATTTTTATATAAATGGAAAATAAAATGAGTTGAGTAAAAAAATTTGGTTGTTGTGATCTAACTTACCATGGCCATGTTTTTACCTTTCTAGGTTGTCGAGTTAAGATCAAAACCCCCTCTTTTGTTAGTTATGCAATTTAGACTTGAATAAGGGATTTGTTGTAAATATGATGATCAACTCCTCATCTAGTGAAGAATAGAATTATGATCCCTAAACTCTATAAGGAAGGATCCCTCTATATATAAGTCTCCAACCACTGGATCAACTACCGAGCAAAGTGAAATCACACCATTGCAAAAGGAACTACTATTAAGGGTTTGTCCAACAATGAGAATTGGTGAACACCTTACACTAATAGAGGAGATATGGAGATAAGAAACCTAACCTCTCCTTCCACATGACAAATTTTGTAATTCAATGTATTAAACTAGTAGCCTTGTAATAATCCTAGAAAATCATTATTTTACATTTCTTACAATATTCACTATGAAAAAGAAAAAGAAAAGAAAATATCAACCCTAGTAATTACATTAAAAAGAAAAAAATATTATGGCATATGATCTCACAGCCCAACAACAACCTATTTAGGAGGAGGTCTATGCTTTTATTTTGTAATGACTAATTTCCTTTCTCCTATTGAAATAATAATATTTGACTTTTCATCCACATAATTCTTGGAGACTGGGTCAATTACAACATAAAATAATTTCTCTTACATGAAAAAACACTCACTAAGGCATCAACTTGGGTCAAAGAGGCAATGACTTGCTTGAATAATGCATTATTTAACTTGAAGAGCCTTAATCCACTTGAAAATAGTTCCACTTTAGACAATGTACCCATGGAATACGAATCAACAACTATGAGAAAGGGTCAAATTATATGAATTGAGGAAGAACTTTCTTCAAGTGGTATCCTAATGGCTAGGAAATGGCTAGAAAATCTTCATGTTCCATTCCTTAACCCGAACATTCACTTAGAAATTATTTAATCTTGGAAAAGGAGCCAAAAGCAACAACTAGTTTATAATGAGGATTAATGCACTTGCATTAGCCTGTATTGATATTAATATCCCTTGATTTGATTGAAAGTGATGCAACATTCCCTTGTGTTTCTTTACTCGATTTTAGAGCGCACATATGATTCAATGATCCTTTGGATTATTGGTAACAACTAGGAGGTGGAAAACTTGTCTAGAAGGCAATGGCATGCTTGATTTTGCTTTGAAACTTCAATATTTATCTTCCTTAAGATTTTTAAGGTGTTCATGAGTGATAAAAGATCTCATGTTCCACATACAATGTCCAACATGGCACATGCAACATTCATTTTCATTCACACCCTCATGCTCACAATATAGATGCCCAAACACCCCCATGAAGGTGAAATTCTCATTGAAATAACTATACTTTGCCGAAATTTCAACATGACTTGTCAATATCCATCATGTTGATCACTTTAAGCCTTTGTGAAATATGGAGTGGTTCACCTATGCAATGGGAACTATGAAGCACCTCAAGAAGCATATCATGCCTCATAAGCTATGAGATTTCAATATAGAAGCTAACCATACAAAGGTAAAGTAATTACAAACTCTACAAGAATGACCATGTGGGAAAGACAGAGGTGCAGATAAAACCATTGGTATAGAAACCCCAACATAGTGTGATCACCTCAACATGGAAAACAAGTGGCTCCCACAAACCATGTATCCTAGTAGATCCATCTCAAGGCCTCCAATACTATCTAGGACTAAAAGGATTGAGAGTGGAGACTAAGGGGACTAGGTATGTCCAACCATCAAAATGGCTTAGGACACTACAAATACAATGATCCACATGCTCTATAGGGCTTTATTACTTTCACCCTCTTCCAACCTTAAAGTGGTGTTGTCCATGAAAAATTTATGGTGCCACTTGGGAGGTAATGTTCTAAACCATTGCATGTTTATATTACTGTCATGCAAATTGAACCTTGGTCCATTCTAGATCAATCCAATGGAACTTAAAATTTAGGCATATGGAAAAAATAGGACACTAATAACTTTGTTTTGTGCTTCTATTTTAATTAGTTCGTTGCACCATCTATTACAAACTTGTATCCAAAGGAAATTACATCAGTGATATTGTTTTCTTAACTCTTATGCTTTACCTAAAGGTTGTCGAGGTTCAAGTAAGAGAAGTAATAATAATAAGTATATTTTCAAAGCTAATGTGTACAAAGAATGGCTACATTAACCATATTTTTATCATCACAACAATTGTTATTAGCCTTTAAAATTGAATCATGGGCATCGTATTAGAAATTCTAGATACTTTCTTTAATAAAAAAAAAATTAGGTAAGCAAACATCATGTTAGGCCAAGAGTAACTCCAGTTTGGCAGAAAAACTGATTGATTTCATTCCATAGGTAACCCATTATTATATACAATAGGGAGTGATTGTTCAGTTCATCTCCCGATGACTGTTCACCTTCCCAATTTATTTTATTTACATAAAAATCCCAATCGTGAAGATTAGGTGTCAACATTCCCCCCCTTAATATGAAGGGATGTTGGTAAGTCCAAGCATCATTCTGAATCGTTCAAGCTTTTCCCTTCCAAGTGCTTTGGTGAAGATGTCTACAATTTGCTCATTTGTGGAACAATGACGGAGATGGATCGTTTTGGCCTCAACATGATGTCGGATCAGATGATATTTAGTATTGATGTGCTTTGTACGATCATGGAACTTTGGGTTCTTGGCCAACTTTATTGCAGAGGTGTTGTCAATCATGAGTGGAGTTGATTGTACTTTTTTACCTGCAAATCTTCAAGAATTTTTTCTGAGCCACACAATTTCTTTTGTTGCTTCAGCTGCTGCCACGTATTCTGCTTCTGTTGTGGAATCTGCTGGAACTGACTGTTTGCGTGATCTCCAAGAGACAGCTCCTGATCCAAGACTCATAGCATATCCTGAAGTAGATACTCCAGTTTCTTTGTCTCCATCGAAGTCTGAATCAGAGTATCCAATCAAGCTGAAGTCGTCTACCTGTGTATACTTGATTCCAAGGTCTTGAGTTCCCTTCAAGTACCTTAGAACTCTTTTTGCC